>APFE030855643.1:43186-64811 GCA_000404065.3 Pinus taeda | reverse complement strand
AAATATACTACATTGATTATGTAAATATTTTTCATAGATTTATACCACCTCCAATGTTTCTTACACAAATCCAATTCTTCAAAGTAGTTTTAAGAGCTCCTTCTTTCAGGTACACACCTCAATCCCTAACTAACAATTCTCTCTTCCCTCAAATGCTTAGACTCTTGCTTGATTTTCTGTGACACTTGCAGACAATTAAGTCTGTACATTTCTGTTAATATGTTGGTATTGATATAGTGACTAGGTCAAGTTTCATATGCAATTGACTATATTTTTGGTTAAATATCAGATAGTGAACCATGGCGTGCCAGAGAATGTCATGAAAAGCATGATGGGGGTAGCCAAAGAGTTCTATGAAATGCCAGTGGAAGACTGAGCATGCCTCTACTCAGAGGACATAAAGAAGCCAGTTCGTCTTTCTACAAGCTTCAATCCCAGCAAAGACAAGGTTTTCCACTGGATCGACTATTTCACGCAGCCTTGTCATCCTCTGGAGGAAGTCATCGGCTCTTGGCCTGAAAAACCAGCAGGTTACAGGTAAACAGCAAAAAATTATCTAAGACAGAACTATGCAAAGGAGTAACTGGTTTGACATGAGTTTTTGTTCCAGAGATATTGCGAGCAAGTACGCTGGTGAGATGAGAGCGCTGATATTAAGGCTGTTGGCTGCAATTTCAGAAGCTTTAGAGCTGGATTCCGATTACTTAATCAGAATTTTTGGCAAACATAGCCAAGTGATGACTCTAAATTACTATCCTTCATGCCCAAACCCAGATCTTACTCTTGGTTTAGCAAACCATTCAGATGCAAGTGCCCTCACCGTGTTAATGCAAAATGATGTCAGTGGCCTGCAAGTAATCAAGAATGGAAAGTGGTCAATTTGGGAGATCAGCTGCAGGTAAGAAACAATGGGCAGATCTAGTTTTTTCTCTATGCAAGAATTTGATAGTATCATTCAATTTGTGTCGTGTGTGATTTGAATGTGTTAGGTTGTGAGCAATGGGAGATTTAGGAGCGCCGAGCATCGAGCAGTAACAAATATTTACAGAGCACGCATATCAGTTGCCACTTTCTATTTGCCTTCCGACGATGCTTTTATTGCCCCTACAACAAGCATGGTGAATGAACAGCAGCCAGCTGTTTATAGAGGATACAAGTTTGAAGAGTTTTTGGGTGCTTTCTGGAACCAGGAATTAAAGGGGAAGAGTGTGCTGGATCGTTTCAGGATCTAATGGACAATGATTCCTATGAGATTGTCGAGACATGAATAATTTGAATAGCCATTTGCCTTTGCATTCCGCATAATTTGAATGGTCATTTGCCTTTGCATTTCGAATATGCGTCCCACCATGGACGTGATTTTTCAACGCACGTCAGTAAATAATGCAGTATCGAGATGTGTGCAGCGACTTTAATAACGCAATTTATTTCAAATTAGAATCGTTTTAGCGGATGGTTTTATATGCATTACTTGAGTTGGTTTTTATGGATTTAGGCAGATGTCAAATCCAAAAGTAATATCTTTTAAAGTTGAAATTTTATTAATGTACATTCTCTCTTGTTTTCGAAATTATGAACTGCATGACGAGTTAAATTTATTGAAGATATAAATAGTTTTTAAAAGAGAAATGCCAATCAGGTGTAGTTTCGCTAGTTGGAAGAATAGTATGCTAATTTTTTCATTATGATCAAATTTCATACCATTTTTAAATACTAAACAAGTATGATGTGGATTGGTTTGGTCTTATGTTGCACAAGTTTCTTGTAGTGTATTGGGTAGAGTTAGAAGTTTTGATAAAATTTAGAGGAAACATCAAGTTGGGAGTAACAACAATATTATATATTTAAATTAAATAATTAAAAATAAATAAAAATAATTATTTATTTTATCCAAAATTTGCCCAAGAATCTCATCTTGCAATGAAATATGTAAAAGATCAACTTTGAAAACACCCCCAAAAATCCAAAATATTAATTTATCAACAATTTGCCAATCAAATTCCTTTCGAGCAAAGAAACATGTAGAATTCACAAACCTAAAAGAAAGTTGTTATTAATAGATTATTAAGTAATTTAATGCAACTTTATATGTTAAGTCACTAGCTCAATTCCTCGCCCTTGGAGTAACTTCACCTATATATATATATATATATTGCTAAACACACATGGGCACCAACATAATCTGAAGGATAAGACACGAGAATACATTTTTATTAACAACTCATATACATTTATAGTACATGGTTTGACCGTTGGGTTTCACATCCCAAGGTCTCTTGGACTTCTTTTTGTCTATTCGGCTTCCACACTAACCCATTGAGGATTAGGTGTCCAACATTCCTCCCCTTAATCCGAAGAGTTATGTATGAGTCCAAGAAGAGAGTTGTAATACAAAATGTGCTAAACTGCATGGCAGCACTAGGTTGAATGTGCTCTCTAAAATGTTGGTATAAAGGGCAGTGGTTTAAGGATGACCACCAACACTGGAACGCTTAGTGCAGTTCCCGGAACTCTTCCAAAATTGGCAAGAAGTTGAAGTCTTCTGCTAGAGGAAGTGCTCCTATTGTTCTAAAGAGGGAAACCTTCAACCATGAAAGCGAGGTCTCACCCTGCCTAAAAGGGGGAACTTCAACCTGAAAATGGAAGTCTCAACCTGTGATGGTTTAACGATGACAAACAACTCTGGAATGCTTAATGCAATTCCCGGAACTCTTCCAAAACTGGCGAGAAGATGAAGTCTTCTGCTAGAGGAAGTGTTCTCAATTTTGTTCCTGGATTTCTTCCGAGACTGGCAAGAAGTTGAAGTATTCTGCTAGAGGAAGTGTTCTTAATTTTGTTCCTGGATTTCTTTCGAGACTGGCAAGAAGTTGAAGTCTTCTGCTAAAGGAAGTGTCCCAGATTACCAACTGATGGCATGCTTAGGGGCATCTTTGTCTATGGCTACAACTCTGAATCTGGTATGGCAGGTTGTGGCTCAGGCTCGCTTGATGTGGCTTTGAAGCTTGTAGATGACCATCATTTCCCCCCTATCAGATACAAGGTGAGATTATGGAGAAAACTCAACTGCAAGATTGTTTAATACTCTAGAACAAGTTCTGACATGTGATTGGAATATCTTCTTGGTTGTTGATGCCCATTGCCAAGAAGTGATCAATCCAAGATGAATCTTTGTTCTTGTAGGACGTTTGTTTCTGAAGCATCTTTGTGAAGAATGGGGGTTTTATGATAGTGCTTACATGGATGAAGATCAAAACAATGATCTTTCAAATGGCCAACTCGGTCATAGTGTTGGCATTTCACAATCTGTTGTGGTGGCTGTTGCTGTTACTGTGAAAGAGGAGAGGGATCTGGAACAAGTCGAGGTGAATTGTCATGAGGAGCAGGTGAACCATCATGAATGAATCTAGCACTCTGAAAATGGATGGGCTTTGAGTAGTCTGGAATATGAAAGGACAAGTCCTTGTCATATCCAAAACCAGTTTTATGCTTGTTGTGGACAAGTTGTTCCCAAGGTCTGATGTTGGGCTTGGGAAGTGCAGATTGATTTTTTGCATCTGCATGTACAACTGCTGCTTTATTGGGTACTAAATCTAAACCAAATGTAACATTATTGACTTGCTTCTGATGGGTTGCAGTCTTAATGTTCTGAACAGAAACATGTTGAGAATGATGATTCCTCTGTTCTAATTCTTCTTGCTAAAGCTGGGATTCAAGCTGTAAAAACGCAATCTTTTCATCTACATCTTGTAAACAACTATGAATATCAGTGAGAAAATCCTTGCTGATTTTGACTGTATTATCCATAGTAGAGAGTATTAGATTGTCGAGTAACTCTAATATTGCACCAATTGGAGCCATTTCTCAACCTCAAAAAAAATAGTAAAACAATGAGGGAAATATGGACACCAATTGCTCTTTTATATAAACTTATGGCAACAACGTCAAATCAATCTTGGTAGCCTGCAATAGGTTCAACACACAAAGAATGGTGATATCTGGAAAAAGAACTTCTCATTCAAAAATAGATTTTCTCCAATTCACCTAAGAATTTAACTTCCAACAAGGCAACAAGCAATTCAGGCATCAAAAATATATGTTCCTATACCAGCCTTGAATCCAAGAGAACTTGTCATGGCAACAACTTCAATCTAGTTCAATAACAATCTCTGATATGAATAACCTTTAAGAAAATACAGCAATTTGATCTACAAAGAATAGTCTTGGCCTGAAACAATTTCCACTGAACTCCTAAATAATGCCAAATTGCTACAACTTTAAAGAATATAAACAGTCCCCAATTCTTATGAACATTGAACTCTGTCATTCCCAAAAATCCCCCATCATATTCACTTTCAAATAAAAAATGATGGCTATCAAAAGGAAATACCCTTTTGGATTATCTTCCTTTTGAATTATAGAAATGAAAGTATCAAAATTAATAAAATAATTATTTGAAGTACATGGGAATAATTATCTGAAGAATGGAATTTTGAATGCCAAATCGACAGTATGACTGGGTGCTTAGAGTAATACGATAACAGGTATTCCGATCGACATAGACTGATTTTCTGTGGATTGTTCTTAAGCCTTAATTTGACAACAATATTGCAATGATGAATAAAGAAGACGATCAGATCCAACAACTTGATTACATAGGCAAAAGGGCACCAAAACCTTCCCAAGGGCTTCCTTCAAAACCTCCCACAACACTCTCCACTGGCTGTGTAAAAATAAACAGTATCCACAACATAAGCAACCGCCTGATCAATACTTCAATAAAAAGAAAGAACATTCCTCAGTCAGTTTAACCGTTACAACCATTTCAGGCTTCACCTCAACATCTAAATGGGTTATCAAGGATGAGTTAGCTGCTGTCTCCTAGAAATTTTGCCAAAGTTTTAAGAAATGTATATATAAATATTGCTTCAAGCAAAGTGGGAGATTGACATGAAGGATACTAGCATGTGTTCTTTATTTGATCTCTGTTATCTATTTATGAAAGATTTCTAAACTTTATATGATTCGGATGAATATCTCTCCTCCCAACCTCTAAAGCCATGGCAAGACCCCCGAAGCCCATTGATGTGGAGCTAATAGTTCTTTCAGCTCATGATCCGAAGAATTGTAATGGGTGACACGACGACTTGTGCCCTTATGTCGTAGTGTGGGTCGATCTCTATTTCAAGGTCTCCAGCAGGGTCGATCCGGAGGGTAATACGAACCCCTCATGGAACGAGAAGCTCATGATTCCTGTAGGCAACAGGTCCCTGGAAGATGCTAAATTGACCATAGAAGACTTGCACTAAAAGCCCTCGAAGCACACCAAACCGTTGGTTGGCACAACACGGATTTTGCTTTCCCAAGTCCTGGATGAAGTTAGATTCGAGGAAATGCTGGAGAGGACCCTGAAGCTCAAACGACCCTCTCGTCGTCCACAAGGTAAGCTTGAAATTATGATCCATTCAAGAGAAAAGCAATGGCGGGAACCCCAGTATGCACAACCCTACAGAACCAATGGTTTCAATACAACTACAGAGTTGACAACATACGAAGAAAATAGATTTAGATACAAGGGTTCAATAGAATACAATGACGCGTAATGATGGCATGACTGTGAATCTTTGAGTGTAAACAGAGGAACAGTGTGCAAACAACATAGTGGCTTGTATAATTGTCTTAATGCATAATTTTTTGCAACGGGAACAAGTATCTAGTAGCGACAGGAGTAGGTATGTCAGACCAGTGGAAGCGTTAGCGTGAGGTATGTCATAATTTTCTATTTGGGGAATTGTGCACAGAGAATGCAGCTAAAATATGGCTGATAAAACATTCATGAAATGTAGAACTGACTTGCACAGGAAAGCCATAAAACAAATGGCTCAAATTAATTATGCAGGGCAGGAATACGCCTACTCTGATACCATGTTAAACACACATGAAAAGCAAAATAATATGAAGGATAAAACATGACAATACATTTTTATTAACAATTGATATACATTTACAGTACATGGTTTGACTGTTGGATTTCAAATCCCAAGGTCTCTTGGACTTGCTTTTGTCTATTCGGCTTCCACACTAACCCATTAAGGATTAGAGTTTAAAACTAATGTTATTTTAAAGACAGTTTGTAGAATAAAATTATAAATTTCCAAGTTAATATATATTTTATACTTAAATAAATATGAAAAATGAATGAAAAAAAGTTTTTTTAATAATATTTATATTTCATAATTTCAACTATTTTCTTCTTTAGTATTCTATCTTTTGTCGAGTTTGTCCAAATGCTTCTATGTCCATCCACCATCCATGTATATGAGGAGAACAAATAGCTTTGCAATGACAAAGATCAGGATAGGCCAAACGCGTCATCTTCATTTGAATAGAATGGCATTCCATAGATGAGTTGTTTCTCTTAGTTCTAGACCCATATCCATATCTAAACCAACAACATACCCTTCCCTTTGCAGAGTTCCATGAGTTGCAGCGTCAAATACACTTAAGTTTGCAATTATTCATTACATTGAAGCTCCCAAAATGTAAAAAAATTGTTGCAGTCAAGCCCTTGAAAATCTCCAAAGTACTCGTTGAAGCTCTCAGCCATTTTGGAGCGTTTCCGACTAGATCCCAAGCTCCAAGGAGCAGGGAGCTTGGGGTACGTGTCTTCAATGCTTGGGAGCAATACTCGTGTAACTATGGTTTGTTCTGATTAATATAGATGTAAATTTTGCAGATGGTTTTAAACGCATCATTTGAGTTGATTTCTATGGACTATGGCTCATGTCAAATTTTAAAGTAGTATGTTTTTATTAATGTGCGAAAAGTTGACATTTTTTTTAATGTACATTCTATTGAGATGTGCCTTATTTTTGAAATTATGAACTACATGAGGATTTTTCCAGTACCTGGAGCATCTTGACCCTACATAGACTGGTAAATCCAAACTCTAGGCACTGGTTATATGGGAATGATACACCACATAAGTTCCACTGTAGTGCAGGCAAGGGTAAGTTGACATATAGTTATATTGTGTGACTAAGTGCGCAGTTATATGGGAATGATGCACCACATAAGTTCTACTCAGCGACAGGCAAGGGTAAGTTGGCATATAGTTATATTGTGTGACTGAGTGTGCAGTTATATGGGAATGATGCACCGTAGTTTCTGATTGACATAAGTTTACATCTATGCTTATTTATCTGAACTTCATTTTTAGTAATGGACATTTGTTTCTAGCTATAAGTGCTCACATACGTTCGTGGAACTATGTTATGAGGAGTTTATGCATATTGGAAATATTCGGGATATAAGGTTCATTTCTCGAATTTTTCATTTAGACACATCTGGAATATTGTTTGATCCTTGTTTTTTCCCCTCTTGCAGCTCCATTTGTGACCCTATAGCCACATTACTTCTAGGACATGTTCAATATCCTTGCACCTGAAATTCTATATATTGTTATTATTTTCCTCATTGTTATCTATATTTTATATTGTATCATATGTGACCAATTGCACTTACTTTGTCGGCGAGCATATGCCTTTGTGGATTCACATTCTTAAGATTTCTTATCATTCCTCGCATCAAGACCACAAGTCTTGTTTAGATACCACTAACTACACATTTGTATGGAGGAAGTGGATTATATTTTTCACCATCTCCTGACCTTGCAAAAACTTTGGTTTTAGATGTTGCAACTGAGGGTGGACATGTTTGGGCTGTTGTTGCTATTGTTCTAGCTAAGGATGGTACTTATGTTATTTTGCATAGTTGCATTGCATTTTTTTCTTGTTTGATTGTATCTGGTTCTGCAGGGGTGGTGAACTATTTTAGTGGATCTTACAGGAATATATCACATATCTATGTTTTCTGAGAAATTAAAATTTTCAGAGCTTGCTTGTCTATGAGGTTAATGGAAGTTTTTACAAGGCATTATAATTTCGCCACCTGGAGGTTTTAATTACCGAATGACTATTGTCATTCCATCATGTTTTTTGGGAATTCTAGCTGGGCCGGGATTGGTATTTTGGATCTTTCCATCTATTTACATTAAATTTTCTAAATTGGGAACTCGATCGGCAGTGGGGTGACACAGGCTATATGTGCCGTGGGATTTACATGCTGACCACCTTGGCTCTTAATGGGACAAGTTTCCTCATGGACTGCTTCCCAAGGAATTTTTTAATCTTATGTGTGTCCACTCCATCGACCACTTGGTTGGGCTGGGGATCTCCTCCATATATTTATCCTACCTATCCTTCACACCAGTACCTTGCTTACCTACTCTGTCGCTTCATGTTAGACTAGTCACCCCACCTCCCTTGTTTCCATCCGAAGGACTATAGACCTATAAGATATTTTCAGATCAGACACCTTGGAACATGAATCTTACGTCAGAGCCACCCTGGATGTTGAATTGGAAAATCTAATCATTCATTCTCTGACCTCGTGACTAGCTCAACGGACTGCCCAACCCACTGCCCACCTAGACGCCCACGTATCATCTGAGTTCCATGTAACATCATTACTACTTGATTTAAATAACAGTCAATAACATTTACCTAAGGGGGATATTTGACTTGGCTCACAAGTTGAACCTCCTCACTCTGCGAAGTGCCACAACATCACTCGACTCCTAGACTAGAAACTCATGTTGAACGATCAAGACTTCTCCATAGAAAAACTTGTTTAGTTCTGGATATGACGTTCTTCTCGATCGTGTGATCAGCCTATAGAAATGAGCACTAGTGGGTCGCTGGTATTTCTCAGATTTACAGGAAGAGGAGATGCGAACATGGGTATCGACACACTGGAAATCGCTCCTTGGATACACTCCTATGGTCAACCACCTCATTAATTCTTGGTACAACTTCCACTTCCTACACTAAGAGGGCGTGTAAAAAATCCACAAACTATCGTGGGTTCAAGGACATAATTTTTATCTCTTCACCCTTGGTATATTGGTTTTAACCCCCCAGAGATACCCCTCGCAACAAATTAATTTCATTAAAGCTATCGAGGCTCCCCATTGAGTTCTGGACCATAAGGCTATTTACAAACATTGGAAATGCAATTACTAAATTCATTTATGTCGATTTGAAGTGTTTAGGAGCTAGAGACCAAAGGGTTGCCTAGATTTTGATAGAATGCAAATTCTCTGGAAGCCTTCCTACGCATATAGACTTGGTTTGGGATAAAATCCACATTCATCAGAGGCTGGATTTTTGGAGTATTCCATTTATATATCTTATTTTCCATGATCTAGGGACCTTTTGCTTATAGATGTATTGAAAGAATCACATGTAGAAATTGCAGCTTAACATAGAATTTTAATGTGCACATGAGAGAAGAAGAAGAATCACATAAGGCATAAGAAGAAGACAACAAGACTTGATAATGGAGTTCATCCAAATTGGACTATGTCTCTGGGCCCTACTCGATCAATGGGGAGGCCTTCATTCATTAAATGGCATGAAAATAAGAGAATACAATCATTAGTTACATAAAAGGAGTCTTATACCTCCACTCTGGAAAATGGCTAAGAAATGGAGAAATCAGGTGGAGAAATGGATAGCACCACTGTGTCCATGGCATCGAGAGGGGCTAAAAACATATAAGATTTGCCCAATTCAGACAAAATGCACTTTCGGCCCTCTCGTGCAAGCTCTGCCTTAAACTGCGTGCCAAAATACTCTCCCCTACACTTTTTGCATGCATCGGGTTTTATAATACTTCCTTTGTTTCATGTTATGCTTAAATTAGGGGTTTGTTGTTTATAATAGAAGTCGTTCTATCGAATGGATCGGCGGGCGCAACAAACCCTGAAAATAGGCCTTTTTTGTTTATACGCAAATACACGCGGAAACACTCAAAAACTAAAAACCCCTAACTTCAAATTTTATCAAATCAGGCTTATAGACCCATCGAGTATGGCCCTTTATCGCAGATCACTATCAATAATGTCAATGGCCCTATGTATCGGGGGATCGCCGATCACCGATATGCCAATTCGCCGATCATCGATACGCTGATCCTTGATCAGATAGTCTAGATTGCATCGCATGGTGCTATCACATCCCCCCTTGGTATTTCGGATCACCGATTTAATCCTAGCCATTGATCTGTTTTCCAAAAAGACTGCGAAAATCACGGATTGTTGATCGACATATCATAATCACAACGGCCTAGAGGTCTTGTTCTTATGCCTTGTGTTTCGCTGACTCGATCCACCGATGCCAATCGTTGATGCCGATCCACCGATTGCAATCACTAATCGCATGTCTTAAGTCCCAATATAAGCCATCTCTTGCCCCTGATTACGATTAGTCAAAGATCACTAATCGACGGTTCTACTACCCTTGCCTTAAGCTCGCCTTTTGACTTCTCTCATTGCGATTTTCCTTTTAAAGGCTAAAAACCCATTTTTTAGGGAAAAGGCCTCATTTTCCAAAGTACAAGACAATCTTCTTTCTGCCATAACTTCATCATCCAGACTCAGATTGGACTGTCATTTGCACCGTCTGAATCAGGGTGACAAGCACTTTGATCTAGTGTCAAGATACTTTCCTTTATACCACTTTAAATTTGAGTTTTTCCATGCCATTGTGTCTGAAGATCCACCTGGATCAATCCTCCCCATTTAGGAGCTTTTAGACCGCCAAAAGCTTTTATTAGTTAACTGGAAAGTGAGGGAATTGTTCCCTTACCCTTTCCTTCTCCAACCATCTTGCATTGCTGGGGTGCATCCCCTTGAAATCAAATCGAAGGTATTCCACATCTCATCACTATGAAGTCTTGGTTCTTTTGTCAAGGATGATGTCTTCAAGTAACTCAATGAGATACTTTGGTGCAAACAAAGGCAAACCTCCTACAAAGTCCATCAACACACTTTCCAATGGATGACTTAGAATAGGGAGTGGTTTGTAGAGCCCAAGTTTTCTATTAGAGGGCTTTGAAACAGAACACATGACACAACCCTTTACATAGCAAGTCACAATTTCCTTCATATGAGGCCAAAAACAAAACCTTTGTACATGACCTAAAGTCTTTTCGACACCAAAGTGTCCAAAAACAAGAGAGGCGTGGGCCTCTTGAATTACATGTACTCATTCCCCTATGGGAATGCATAATTTACCAAGGTGATAGAACAATTTCCCCTGCAAGTGATAGTTATCCACCTGTAAACCACGGGTTAGTTTTGCATAAATCTCCTTAAAGTCATCACTCTTAGCATATTTTTCAGCATAACTCTCAAAAAACAACAAAGCATTATGAAAAATAACAGAAGCAGAAATAGGAGGGCGAGATAACTATCGGCCACTTTATTGCTAGTGCCCTTCTTTTACTTTATTACTAGATGAAACTGTTGAATAAAACACATCCACCTAAAATGATGAGATTGTTGCAACTTGGTTTGTGACTGAAGCTACTACAAGGGCTGATGATCTGTATGGATGATGGTCTCCTTGCCGATCAGGTAGTGTTTCCACTTTTTCACACTCTAAACCAAGGCGTAAAGCTCCTTGTCATAAGTGGGATAGTTTATCACAGCCTGAGATAACTTCTCAGAATGGTAACATATCGGCTTATTTTGCTGGATCAGTACAACTCCCAAGGCATAACAGCTGGCATCAGTTTTGATCTCGAATGATTGTTGGAGATCTGGTAAGGCTAAGACTGGCGTGGTGCTGATCTTTTCCTTCAATGTTTCGAAGGACTTCTGCTATCTTCATCCCCATTGGAAGACCTATTTCACACTTTTCAATGTGTACAAAGGTGCTGCAATAACAGAGAAATTGGTAGTAAATCTCCTCCAATACTGGACTGCACCTAAAAAGCTATGGACATCGGTTACACTAGTAGGCTTAGGCCAATTTACAATTACTTCAACTTTATAAGGATCAATTTTTAATTGACCATGACCAACAATATGACCTAGGTAACCCAAAGAGGTTCTCCCGAAATCACGCTTTGAAAATTTTACATAGAGTTCTTCATTTTTCAATACATCAAGAACTTTCTTCACATGACACACATGTTCATTCCAAATTTTAATGAAGACAAGGATATCATATAGATATACAAGGACAAATTCATCAGTGAAAGGCCTAAAGAGATCAATCATGACCCTCATGAAAGTGGTCGGAGTGTTGCAAAGTCCGAATGGAATCACCATCCATTCAAACACCCCTGTTTGGTCTTGAAGGCGGTTTTCCACACGTCCTACTCTGCAATTTGGACCCGGTGATAACCACTGTGCAAATCCAATTAGGTGAAATAAACAACATTCTTTAACTAATCTAATAAGTCATCAATGCATTGAAGGGGGTAGCGACTTTTCACTGTGATTTTGTTTAGTGCGCAGTCACACATCCTCCATGTGTCATCTTTCTTTGGCACTAAGACAATCGGTGAACCACACAGAGAAGTGCTCGGTCTGATGACCCCTTAGTCCAGAAATTCCTGCACCTGCTTTTTTATTTCCTCCATATCAATGGTCAACATCATGTACATGCTAATATTTGGTAAAGGAGTGTCATGCTGCAAATGGATATCATGTTGGATTTCCCTCTTCAGAGGTAATCCTTTCAGTTCCTCAAAAAACTCATCATAATTAAAAATTAATTCACATAATTCTTGTTTATGTTCCTGATCACAACCTTCGAAAGAATCAGCTAACTCTACCTCTTTTCCCCTTACAACCATAAGCATGCAACCCTTACTAGAATTCACCAGCCTTTTCATTTGTCCTGCGCTTACAAGGCTAGCATTAATTTTATTCTGATGAGCCCTTACTATATATTCTACCCCATCTTTTGTGATTTGGTATTTGATTTCATGATGAAAAAATACTACCTTTCTATCATATAGATGCGGACTCCCTAACAGCATGCCACAAATATCCAATGGGATCACATCCACTTCTACTTCATCCACTAGCTTAGAAGGGATTACAAATTTTACTTTACACTGCTTGGTTACATTTAGTTTTGCTAAGTTATCATATATCCATCCAAGCAGGTAAGGTTTCCGATGTGGTTTTTTTTCTAAGCTGAGTTTCTTTACCAAGGATTCTACAATTAAGTTTGCTTGGGATCCAATATCAAATAGAGTTTCTACTTCAGTATGATTTACAACAACTCTGATATGAAATTGCTCAATTCTCTTTCGATCTTTAGGAAGGGACTCATTTACAGAACTAGTGCCTTCGTGTGATTCAGAATTAACATGAGGTGTAAGAGTACCTTTTGTTCATGTTGCTGTGATTAATGCTTCATCTCCTGAATTGGATGCAAGGTCTTGCTGCATAGTTTCCACTGTCTTCTGCTTACCTTTTCCTCCATACTTCTTTGGTCGCTTTTCTGGGTGTTGTTTCCAACAGTGATTGTCGTCGTGGCCTTCCTTTTTGCAGTGATTGCAGTACAACCTTTCTCATTTTTTGGCTACTGTTGTTTTCTTCTCCTTTCCTTTCTATTTTGCTTCAGATTTTCCATTGGGAGGTTTGAACGGTGGTTTTCTGGAATGATCACCTCTTTCATTTTTGCCCCTGTTCTCAATATGAATTGCCTTCACATTGCCTGAGTCAATAGTGGTTGGTTCAAAAAACAATAATGGATGCCTAATGTAACTATGTAGTGAGCCAATGCACTTAGTTACTACTTCAGGTGTATCAAGTGAAATACCCAAATTAAGTGTTTGCTTTCTAAACTCCTCTGTAAAACTCTGAACATCTTGACCTTTTCCTTGCCTTAAATACTGTCAATTCATTAATGTTTTTTTCTTGTACCCCAATGGATGAAATTGTTCCTTTAATGCAAAAATAAAATCGAGCCATGAGGAAAATAGGTTAGCCACATTCTTACTGCTTTGAAATTTTCTCTCCCACCAAATGAGAGTGGTGTTGCTCAGCCGTAGAGAGGCCAGCAAAATCTTTGCCTCATCCTCCATGATTTGTTGAATCTTGCAGTAGACCTCAATATGCCTAATGCAATTATTAATATTTTCTACATTACTTTCACCATTAAACATGGGAAGATCAAATTTGACATCTAATTTAAAGAAAGGTTTCCTAGATGCATCCCTTGAATTTTTATGATTATGATGGTGAGAAGAAGAAGAACTTTCACTCATGGAAGGAGAAGGAGGGGGTTCTTCTCCACCATTTCCATGCGCTAAACCTTGTTCTTTTGGGTTTCTCTCTTCTACTTTCTCCAGCATTGAAAGCAACTGACCGACATTCTCTGCCATCAAATAGAAGGTTTGTGGAAATTTCGCTCCTCCTCAATACACGCCTCTTCATCTACCATGTTTCTCCTTCAATGTGCACGTCCCACTATGGGATCGAAAGGCTCTAGTTCCCCTAAGCCTGTTTGGAGCCTGTTTATTATTAGCATACAAACATGAAATTCACATCTAAAAAGACCTGCTCTAATACCATTTGATCCAGGGAGCTTTTTCTTATAAATGTATCAAAAGAATCACATGTAGAAATTGCAGCTTAACATAGAATTTTTATGTGCGCATGAGAGAAGAAGAAGAAACACATAAGGCATAAAAAGAAGACAACAAGACTTGAAAACAGAGTTCGTCCAACTTGGAATATGTCTCCGAGCCCTACTCAATAAATGGGGAGCCCTTCGTTCATTAAATTGCATGAAAAGAAGAGAATACAATCATGAGTTACATAAAAGGAGTCTTATACCTCGACTCTAGAAAATGGATGAGAAATGGAGAACTCAGATGGAGAAATGGATATCACCACTGTGTCTGTGGCGTCGAGAGGGGTTGGAAGCATATAACATTTGCCCAATTCAGACAAAATGCACTTTGGGCCCTCTCTTGCAAGCTCTGCCTCGAACTGCATGCCAAAATCCTCTCCCCTACACTTTCTGTGTGCATCGATTTTTATAACACTTCCTTTGTTACAAGTGTTGCGTAAATTAGGGTTTTGTTGTTTGGAATAGAATTCATTCTATTGAATGGATCGGTGGGTGCAACAAACCCTGGAAATAGGCCTTTTTTGTTTATACACAAATACATGCAGAAACAATAAAAAACTAAAAACCCCAGACTTCAAATTTTATCAAATCGAGCTTATAAACCCATCGGGTCTAGCCCTTTATCACAAATCGCTATCGTTGATGTCAATGGCCCTGAATATCAGGGTATTTTCAGTCGCTGATCGTCGATACGTTGATCCATTGATTGCTAATACACGAATCCGTTGATCGATGATATGCCAATTAGATCTAGACCGTTGATCTGTTCCTTGATTGGATGGTCCAGATTGCGTCACATGTCATTATCGCATCGTCCCTTGGTATCTGGGATTGCAGATGTGCGGACCATTGATTTAGTCCTGGTCGTTGATCTGTTTTCTGATTTGACAGTGGAGATCGCACGTCACTGATCGACATATCGCAATCGTAATGACTAGAGGTCCTAGTCTTATGCCTTGTGTTTCGCTGACCCATTCCGCTGATGTCGATTCGCCGATCCGATCGCTCCTCCGATCACAATCGCTAATCGCATGTCTTAAGTCCCGATATCGGCCATCTCTTGCCCCCAATTGCGATTAGTCGGGGATCACTAATCAGGGGTTCCGCTACCCTTGCCTTAAGCCAACCTTTTGATTTATCCGATTGCGATTTTCCTTTTAAAGACTAAAAACCCATGTTTTAAGGAAAAACATTCATTTTCCAAAGGAACAAGGCAATCTTCTTTCTGCCATAACTTCATCATCCAAACTCGGATTGGACTATCATTCGCATCGTTGGAATCAGGATGACAAGCACTTCGATCTGATGTCAAGATACTTTCCTTTTTGCCACTTTAAATTTGAGCCTTTCCATTCCATTGTGTCTGAATATCCACCTGGATCATTCCATCACATGGGTCATATTATGGAAAAATACCCTTGATGACATAAGGATAAGGGTGTTGCGGGTGGAGTTTCTTGTGATTACGATTGTGTTGGAAGGGACACTGATAAAAAACGTGGCTGAGCAAACGATGGACACAATCAGAAATTTCATGAAACTCACCAACAACAATCAGGTACCTCACCTTGCACCCTCCCCTCATCTTTTGGTTTGATGTTTAAGGAGTATTCATCTTCCACTTCACCTATCGCTATACCATCCTCCCCCCCCACACCTCTCCTATTGGTTCGACTGACTCGGGTATATTTTATTTTGTTACCTCACCTCCACCCCATGACCACCTCCCCCCCCATATATCCCCTCACACTTCCCCTCCATCGATTCTCAGGACATTACCTACACTGCCCTCCACCTCCTTGATGACTATTGAGAAACTGGAATTCAACTAACATTCCTGCCTTATGAGGACTCGAGTGAATCCCACACATCCTTCCTTTTCATCTCTCCACAACTCCCCACCCTCCCCCCAACCGCCTATATCGTTCCCCATGAACTTGATGGATAGAGACATTGAATTTTTGCTATCAAACCCAACTCTGGACCTGAAAACCCTATCCATCCACTGTGAACGTCAAACCTCTCCGACTATTATCCCCAACTCGGCTCTTAATATCACCTTTCATCATCAGAGAAGTAGGGAAGTAGACATTTTTTGTGTCGGCCTAAAATAATATCCATATCTTTTGCTCATTCTTCCTCCCTTATTGATATCCCGATTGGCACCTCATTTGAACCTTGGGCCCTTAGAGAACATTCACTTGGCCTCCATGCAACATGACTCTCTGCCTTTGCCTTAATATTCGGGGTTTAGGGGACTCACAAAATTCCTCTCCTTCAGAGAAATTTTCTCATTTGCGTGTCCCCACATCATCCTTATGCAAGAATCCATAAAAAATTCTCACCGAGTGCTTGAATGCTTTAGAAAAAAATTCGTGGATTGACATATGGTGGTTGTGGACTCCTTGGGACTTTATATGGGTTTGGTGGCATTGTGGAATCCAATATGGGTGGATTTCTAGGCTTTTAGGTGTTTTGCAGGATTAGCTAGTAGATTTATTATACTTAATCTATATGCTCCATATCGGGATACATTGACATTTTGCGACCGATTGGATTCATCTCATATTCTGAAAATTGGATCCCTCATTGTGGCCGAAGATTTTAACAACACTTTTACACCTAATGAATTTTGGGGTTTGGTTCATAGGAAGGATCCACTTGTGAAGAGGTTTCAATCGATCTTCAGTGATAACAATCTGATGGACATTTGACGCCAAACTACTACACTCATGTGGCAGGTTCCCACCATATTGCCAAGCAACTTCATTGGTACATGGGCCACAAAAATATGATTGAGAGAATGGGATTCCTACAATTGGATGCCCTGAACACTTTTATATCTGATCTCCCTCTCATCACATTACTATGGAGAAGAGGGGATATGCGTTTCGGAAAGCCATTCAAGTTCAATCAAATTCGGTTGGAGGATGCATACTTTAACACCCTGATTGGGATTTCTGGACACACTATAGGGAAGTAGACTATCCTCCCATGTAGGCCATACATGGGAAACTAAATTCCTTGAAATCAAAGTTAGAAAGTGGGAGCATAAGAATAAATTGAACATGATTAAGGAATTAGCGGACATAAAAAAGGATATGGAAAATCTCCATAAGATATTCGATGCAGGGAACCCTTTACCAGATCTCATCAAGAACATGAAGGAGTTGGAGGGAAAGAAACAAAGGATCCTACACATTCAGGAGGTCACTTGGAGATTGAAAAGTAGGGCACTATGGCTAAAAGAGGGGGATAGGAATACCAAATGTTTCCACAGGTACGCAAATTATAGGAGGAATGTCAACACCATCTGGAGTATTAAATATTGAATTGGTAACATGGTTCATTCATACTCGGAGATTCAGAAGGCAGAAGTAACATTTTTTGAAGATGCCTATAGAGAATAGGGGGGAACAGGTATTGAGGACCATATTTGGGGCTCAGAATCCTACCCCACCATGTTCGACTAGGAAAAAAATGGGGAATTATACAAGCCAATTAATCTAGATGAAGTGCAGACGATTCTAATTTTTTTTGGGAAAGATAAATGCCCTAGACTATATGGATGGATGATCGAATTTTACATACCGTGTTTTGATCAAATTGGACAGGACTTAGTGCAGATGGTTGAAGAAACTATGATTGGGGGACACATCGCATGAGCTAAACTCCGCGTTCATAGGTATAATTGAAAAACATAGTGAACAGGGGTCTTTTACAGACTACAGACCTATTTCATTGTGTAATCTAGTATACAAACTTATTTCTAAGATCATTGCACTTATAATTAAGTCTACGCTATCCACCTACATTTCTTCATAGCAATATGGTTTTTTACAGGATGGATTGATCCATGATGTTTTTGCTATAGCATAAGAATGCCTAGATTCAATTCACACTAAGAAAATGGATGTTGTTGTCATGAAGTTGGATCTTCAAAAATATTATCATTGCATAGACTAGGCTTTCCTCCACGTCATTCTACATAGGATAAGACTCGAGGTGCAAAACATTGAATGGATTATGGCATGTGTTTCATCAATTCAATATGCAATTATTATTAATGGATATCCCACAAAATTATTTGGTGCTGGAAGGGGACTCTGTTAGGGATCCTCACTATCACCTTTCCTTTTTGTTCTTGTCATGGATGGACTTAGCCATAAAATCAACGTTGCATGTTTGGAGGAACAGTTCCAAGGACTCACTGTGGGTCATGGCATATGGGTATCGCACAGTTTTTTCATGGATGACATATTTTTATTTATAATTCTATCAAGGACAAAGTGGACTACACTCCATTACATCATTTTCAGGTATGAAATCACATCAGGTCTCATTATAAATAAAGGAAAATCCCATTTATTATTTGTGGAGGGGCAGCAACAAAAGATTAATTATTTCTCAAATCTATTTGGAGTGGAAATGCAACAAATTTATTCTGGTTTAAAATATTTGGGTTTCAACATTAAACCAAATAATTACAAGGTCAATGATTGGTTATGGATCGTTGACAGTTTCCACAAAAATATTTCTAGATGGGAACATTGGTGTGTGACCCTCAGAGGCAGAGTATTGTTAGGTCTGTATACTACTATTGTAGCCCCTTATTGTTATTATTGCAACCCCCTTATTTTATTGTTGTACCCATGTAGTCCCCATATTGTTGTTATTTTTCCCTATAAAAGCCCACTATTGTTATTATTGTTCCCTGAAAATATTATTGTTATGTAGGTTCGTATTATATTGTGACCCCTTAGAGCCCTATATATAGAACTGAGGTCTTGTCATTTGTATTATCCAAAAAATTATTTGTTTAATGTAAAGGGGGAACTTCCCCCTTGAAGAGCATAATTTTGAAGTCATTGATCTATATTTTCTTCTATTTTGTGAGTTGGTTGCATAACATTTGGTATCAAAGTTTTGGATTCTAGGGTTTCGCTACTATAAATAGGTCATCGTGACATTTTCATTATAAAAAACTTTCTACGAAGGTTAAAAATCTGAATTTTCAGATCTTGGTTCGCTATCTTTTTGGAGATATCATCCAATGAAGTTAGGGTTTCCACATGATCAAGAATTTCGACTCAAATAAGTGACCTTGGGAAAATCGTCATAACTTTCTCTATGAGCATCAGATTTAAATTTCATAAAAAGTGACAGAAAGAGGATGGTCTATATTTTTTTAGGTATCGTTTTTAGGGTCGAAGGTCAAAACAGTTACATGTTTCACTCCATAAAAGGTCGATCTATTGAACGAGTCTATAATGAGGTCATCGTGGCACATTGGGAAACTCTTTCTTGAAGAATCCAATCTCGATCAGACTTGTGGGGCTGGAAAGACAACTTAGAGGGCTACCGCAAGACAAAAATTCACACCTCAAAGATCCAAAATTACATAGATACAGCATATTCAATATCTAGCTCCTACAAAGCAAGAAGAAGGTGTTTATTTTCTAAAATTTGCATACGTTTTGCCTGAAGAAAATAGTTTGAAGTGATTCAAAAGTACTAGTGGAGCATAAATATCATTAATTGATGATTCGAGGAAATAAAATTGAAACACCTAGTAAACAACCTGAAAGCTCTACTATGACACATGAAGGAGAGGAATAAATGGAACATGATATATCGAAATTATGCAACCAACTGCAACAAATTTCTCTCTCACAAAAAGTAACATTGATAAGAAGGATGGTTTGAAGAATGGCATGGAAGATAAGATAGATGGTATAAAAACGGAAATGGGAGTTTTGAAAGATGGTTTAAAATTAGGCATAGAATCAATGATGAATATCAAGATAGAGGGGTTGAAGGAAGGTTTGGCAAAGTTTCTGACAAGGAATCCATCAAAATCATGATGAAGACAAAAGGAATATCAATTACAATTTTAAACACTCTAATGTGGGGTTTAAGAACCACCACATTCCAAAGATAGATATGAGGAAGTTTTATGGTAAGGATCTTGTAACTTGGATACTACAGATGGAGCAATATTTATATCTACATGATGTACAACCCTCACAAAAAGAACATATTGCATCTTTGTATTTAGAACCTAATCAATTTGTATGGTATATATGTCTTTGCTTTCCTAAACCACTTTTCGCCTAGTCAAATTTATAGAGTAAATGATAACACATTATGAAGATAGAAAGAGAAACACCTTCTTTAGTCAATTGATAAATCTCAAACAAATGGGCTCAATGGTGGAGCACATTAAAGACTTCCAAAAATTGAATATTAGGGTAATCGATATTCTAGGGGAGCATATGATTCATGTCTTTATAGGGACTTTAAAAGATAACATCCAACATGAGGTTTTCCTTTGGGAACCTGATCCATTGGAGAAGGAATTCAAGGTGACAAGAAAACTTGAAAGAAAAACTATTGCAACAAGGAACTCTAACACTCACAGGTATAAACATGGAAGTGTTGCTTCTCTTAGTCTTCCACAACCTACAAGGTTGACACCATACCAATTAGAGGAACAAAAAATAAAAAGGGCTTTGTTAAATCTGTGAGAGAAAATACACTAAAGGCCATAAGTGTGCCAATACGAAATTATTCTCCATATATTGTGAAGAGGAGGATGAAAAGGAACCAGAAACATCAAACAAGGAGGATATACACAAGGAACCAACCTAGAGAAATAACAAATGAATTTGATCATATCTTGTAATTCATTAGAAGGAATTACCACTACTCAAAATCTCAAGATAGAAGGTCATATCAAGAAGAAAAAGGTAAAAGTATTGATTTATTCGGGCAGTACAGGTAGTTTAATTCAATGTAAGATAGCCAATGAATTGAATTGCTTCCTATATTCAACACCAGAGTGTCAAGTAATGGTTAGAAATAGAGGAACTATAAATTTCTCTAGAAATTTTCATAATATCAGGCTATCCATGGGGGAATATGTATTGAATAGTCCAATGCTTTCCATTCCAATGGGTGGTGCCAATTTTGTACTAGGATTCCAATGGTTACAATCTTTGGGGATGATAGCTTTTAATTTTGAAGAAATTTTCCTAGCATCTTTTTGGGAAGGAAAGGAAGTTGAATTAAGGGGTATCATAGGGAAACCAAGAAAGATAATAAGTTCTAATGGCATGAAAAAGCTT
>APFE030855643.1:7064-39401 GCA_000404065.3 Pinus taeda | reverse complement strand
ATAGTTTCCGGGAGATCCGAGATGGGAACCTTGCATGGTTTTGGGAGGATAATTGGCATCAGGAACCAAATTTGTTTAGAGAATAATTAGCCACTCTAAAAAATGACACTAATAATAAAGGTTTAATTATGGTAAGTGACTTATTGGATTAGGTAAGGGACAATGGTAAATGGAGAATGTGGAAGAATTTTGGTTACAGTGAAGAGAGTCCTTCGAGGGCCCAGGCAGATTCCCTTGCTCTTGACTTGGAACAGAGGAAGATTTTGGTGTCTTCCTTGTCTGACCAACTGAGATGGGGTCGAAACACCAAAGGCACTTTTATCCTCAAGGAAGCTAAACGCATGACCCTAGGTTTTGATTACCAAACCCTAATTAGGTTTGGAATGACCTTTGGAAGAACTTGCAATGGATGAAAATCAAAATGTTTATGTGGTTGGTTCACCAAAAGAAAATTCTCACATGGGAGAATCTTTTGAAAAGGGGATTTGTTGGCCCATCTAAATGCCATCTATGTGGTTTATAGGAGGAGACGATGGAGCAGTTACTAAACCTCTGCCCCTTCACCTCTACCGTGTGGGATTGGGTGGCCTCAATCTTTAGGCAAACAGATAGGGACAGACTCAGCATCACAAGCACTTTGAAGAATTGGAGGAGATACTTCTCAGGTAATGAAATCATTAACAAGGCTTGGACTCTAGTTCCAGGCTTTATTATCTAGGAGGATGGAAAGAATGCAATGGTCAGATTTTCAAGAACAAAATAGGCTCAACCGAGAGTATCATTGTCCAAATTTTACGACAGCGTAAAGATATAGTAGGAGCCTTTATGTGGAAAATTCCTGAGGACCCCCCTTTTCCCTAGGATGCTTGCATACTAATGTAGTTGGGTCTCCATTCTCTTGCTCCCCAAGGCACTAGCAAGAGTGTGAGAAAAACTACTGCTGGCAAAGATATTTGGCAACCTCCACCTCCTGGTTTTTTGAAAATCAATATAGATGGGGCCTCTAAGGGCAAACCAGGGATGGTTGGATATGGTGGTGTCATAAGAAATGAGAAGGGGTGCATAAAGAATATCTTCCATAGTCATTTTGGGACTATTACAAACAACATGGCAGAGCTTATGGCCTTAGAGCAGTGCCTGGAAATCCTGATGGAGGAAAATTTACACAACGCCATCATTGACGCTAACTCTGAATTGGTCATTAATGCAGCAAAAATGTGTAATGGAACGACACCTGGAAAAGTGTCAAAACACTAAAGGCTCTTGCAGGTATTTCAGCATATTCATCCCCACTTACGAACCCTGAGAATCATTAGCTTTGTTCATGTATGAAGAAAAGCCAATATGCTAGCTGATTGTCTAGTAAATGAAGGGGTGCTATGTAAGGAAAGCTATATTTGGTATGAATGGGAGTCTATACCCTCTAGTAAACTACGTGATGATTGTCAATGACAAGTAGCTAAAGACATGGTGAATCTCTAGACCAATAAAGAAGGAGTAGGAGGAAGACTAGTAGGAGATGAAGGAATGGCATAAACCCAAAGTGAAGGGAAGGATGAAGAGGTGACGTAACAATGCACAGGAGTTGTTAAATCATGGAGGATCAATGGACATATTTGGTGGACGCGTTTAGTAGGAGTAGGAGCGGGCAAAAGTCCTTGAGCCGGTTGAAGTGCCACAGTAAATCCTAACCATTGATCTTATATCCACGTGCTGGCATCTTATTCCATTGGGGGGTTCAGCTACTGGTAACCCGCGTGCTAGTTGAATAGTTGTAAACCGTTGGATCTAAGTGCCCTGCCATCAAATGGATATCGAGTTTGAAGTTGGTGGGTGGTTAAGTCGAAGATCAGACTCGAATTTTTATGGATCAAAGGTTAGTTTTCTTTATCGGGTCTAGATAGTGGTTAAGGGGAGCGCAAGTTCCCAAAGCGATGTTGCGACAACCGTAAGATCAAGAACCAGATCGACGACAGAGATTTAATTGCAATTTGTCTTTCGTTAAAAGAGTCTGGCCAGCGATAAACTCAGTTTTGTGACTTTGCAATGGGCCAAGGTTTTCATGGTTGCGATGGAATTTGAACCATTAGATCAATAGGTTGATCAAACAGTAGAGGTTTACTCTCGCATTTCGTAGTTTGAAGTGTTGGAAGCTTCCAGTTAATGTGATGTGCGATAAGCCGAGAATGTGATAACTCAAGAATGAGATTAGCCGAGAATGCGATCAGTCGAGGATGTGATAAGCCGAGAATACGATAGGGGTCTGTAATGACACTGATAACAAAATGATAAGCAGAGATTGCGATGGAATTTTCACTGTTAGATCAATAGGTTGATTGAATGGTGGAGGTTTGCTCTCACATTTCGTAGTTAAGTGTTAGCGGGTTGTAGCTATTGCAATGTGCGATAAGCCGAGAATGCGATAAGCCAAGAATGCAATAAGCAGAGGATGCGATAAGCCGAGAAAGCGATAAGCCAAGAATGTGATGCGCAATAAGTCGATAATGCATTAAGCCAAGAATGGGAAGCGTCTAAATTTGTTTTGTGTGTGATGTTTTGGGTTTTGTTGACCCTGTTGCTTGTTTTCATCAGCGAGTCTGTCTTCTGTTGGTCTTTACACTTGTAAAGACGTGTACCATAGGTAATCTTGTTTTTGAAGTTAATTGAAGGCTCCACTCTTACTTCACCAAAAAAAAAAAGACATTATGTTTTATTGTTATTAGTTTTTAATAGAATGTTTCATTTTGTTGATATTACAACATCTCTCTCATATTGAACACACACTTCAAATGTTTACACTTATTGATAACCACTACATCTCCCTCATACTAAAAGGCCTCTAAACACAATTATTTAATTATAATTATTATATTTTATTTAAATTAAATAAGAAATATAAATTCATATTTAATTAATATATTATTTGTGTTATGTGTGTGTGTGTGTGTTTCATGAACTCTGAAGATTGGTGACTGAAACGTCTATAGAATATTTTCATCAGGCGTATCCAATTGAAAGGATTGGCAATTAATGGCTTGACCACAAAGCACGATCCCAAGACTGTCCATAGAATTAAAATTGTGATCTCTCAATAGCTAAGGTTTCTTTAATAATGGGAACTCTTCCAATTGAGCTAACCCACAAGACTAAATATATATAAGATTTATAAAACATCTATTAAATAATTAGTTAACATATAATTAGTTATGATGGTTTAAACCATTCATATTACAAAATTGATATTTCTAGTTAATCTTGATTCTTGATCTTTGAAATTTAATTTAATCTCAAAACAATGGGTTATTGTGTCAAGAGACATTCTCCAACCTTATATGGAAGGGACGTTGTAATATCTTGTCCTATTATGTCAACATTTTGATTCGATCAAATTATATAAAACTAAAAAATATAAAATAAAAAATAAAACAAAAATAACAAGTAAAATAAAATTGAGGTAAAATAGTCAATTTACACTTACGGTTTTTGGACTCCATAACCCACTACCAACCTTATTGACTTGTTAAGTCAACAAGACTATAGTGATCTTAGAACACTTCTCTCCCTTATTTTTAATCATAACAATGAAATAATTAAGAGTCTCATTTAATTTTTGGAAGTCAATTGAGTTTAGCTTGGGTTCAAGTCTCATAACGCACAAAATTTTTAGCCCTAAGGGTTAGCCCAAGTGGTTGACACATTAACACACAATATTTTTTTCCCAAGGGTTAGCTTAAGTGGTCTAAATCCAGACATGAAGTTATTTGATATTGTTTCTTTTTCTTATTGATCATGGGTTTGAATCTCTTCAATTCCCTTGTGGCAAGGCCTAGTAACAATTCACGAAATGATGAACTAGGCCAGGTGTGATGCTCAAGTGATTTTGAAGGTTTAGATTCCCCTGGGTTTTGATTTATCAAGCCAAAGGTTAAACATGCAGTCATCTTAGATCTCACACAACTTAGCAAACAAACAAATTTATATTTTATAAATAAAAATTAACACACACAAATATTTTCAAAAACACAACAAAACTTAAAGATTAAAATTATATATAATATTATATAATATATATATAAATATATATTCAAAAGATAATGACAGACAAGTTTAAAGATTAAAAACATTTTTTAGCTAGGTAAGACTCACTGGGGATTGAATTGTGACTTACTACAATGGAGTGTGTTAAAAGTACACGCATCAGCTGTCAAATCAAACGTGTAGCTTTAAAACATTTTTTTTTAATTATAAAATTGTTTTCTAATTATTTAAATTTTATATTATTGGAATATCCACTTAATTATACTATTTATAAATATACAATTTAAGTGGTATTATTATAAATAAATAAAATTAACAATATTCAAAAAAAAATTACAATATTTTTTTTCTTTTAATCTATTTTTTTTATATATTTAACTTTAATATTATTGAAATAATACATTTCTAATATATATATAATAATTATAATAATTATATTATTATATAATAATATATATATTTACACGACACCACAACCATATTTATAATAATGATATAAATAAAAAATAAATTATAAATATGTATTCAAAGCTGCATAAATATATTCAAATTTAAAGCTTAAAAATTGTTTTTTAATATATATATTTCTTTTATATATTCAACTTTTATATTTTAATTGTCGCCCATGTTATTTTATATGGTTGTGGGATTTGGAGTTGCAATATATCTAGAGAATCATGGAGCAAGATTGAATTGATCCAAAAGAAATTTATAACCTACAACCTCAATATTAAAGGAAATAAGCCTTATCCTTTCCTCTTGATTTAAGCTAGTCTTTCCCCCATTGAAAGCATGCCTATGTTTAGATATCTGATGTATAAGAAGAAGATTTACAACATGGAAGCCAAGAGATTCCCTAAAATTGCCTCTAACTCTATCCAAAACTTCCACCTCCAAGTGAGGATAGCATAAGGAGGCCTAGTCTTGGCTTGGCCTTTGGGGGATAAAGGAGGAAATCATTTTGGTGAATAAGATAATATTAAAAATATTATAACCTCCAAATTTAAGGATAAGTTGTGGGATGATAAGCAGCTAGAGGTAAAAAGAAAGTTGAGGTATTATAAGGAAGTGATTAACCCCACCCCTACTAACCAAAATTATCTTTTTGCCTTGACGAGTGCTAAGAAGAAAATGAACACTGCAAAGATAATAACTAATTCTCATGAGCTTCAAAGTGAAACTGACATTGGTATATTCCCAGAACACCATGGGACGAAAGAATCTGTCATCTTTGTAACGCTAAGAGGGTTGAATATGAACAATTGAAGATGAAAAAAACAATTCTTAGATTTCCCAACTCTTACTGACATCCATTCTCATTCCAAAACATTTGCCATGCTACCAACCTTCTTGACTTGTTAAGTTAGCAAAACTATGTGATCTAGGAGCCCTTATTTCCCTTCTTTTTTACCATAGAAATAAAATATTAAAGAGTTCTAATTAATATATTACTTTCTTAAGGTCAAATAGACCACATCGGTCTTAGTGGATGCTCATCATCATCATATAAATTTATATAATTTAAGTGATTAAAATATTAATAAAAAATTAACACACACATATATCCAAAAATAAAAAAACAATAAAATTTAAAAATTTTGTTTAACTTACATATTCTTCTCCTCTCTCTCACACACATATAAATGCAAAAAAAAAATTAAATTTTAATTATTATGATATATTATTATTTAATACATAATATATTTTTAATATTATATTTATTGGAATAGTATATTTCTATTATAATTGTTTATAAATTTATATAATTTAAGTGTTTATGATAGAAATAAAAATTTAATGAAGACAAAGTTAAATAAATAAAAATGAAAATTATTATTAAAAAATCTTGTTCTATGTAAATTAAGAACACGTCACAACATCCTTCCAAAGCTAACTTAACTCGTATTGGTTTTTCTCTCCCTTGTTGAGAGGTTTCACATTAAAAGACAATATTATGTTAGTGCCTAGAATGTTTATTTAAAGTGAGTAGGTTTTAGCCATTACAGTTTTATTGTTTTTTATTTTTTTATCATGAATTTCTTTGAATTTTCTGTGATTTAATAATGAACTTGAAACAGATTTCCACAAAAATTTAGATGAATTTCATGATTGTGTTTAGCTTGAGATTTGTAAAACTCATTGAATTAATTCACCTAGTAATAAAATTCGGGTATGAGATGCACTCTCCAGCTTAGCATGGAAGAGATGTTGTAAAGTTATGTTATGTTATTATGCCTAGAGGCATTCTACACCCGAGTATGGGGGTGATGTTGTAGTGGTATAATTGTTTGTAAATATTTACATCGTAAGGCATTTCCCTTTGGAAAAGACTCCCCTGATTTCCACTCTCCACCGTTTTTCACTGTTGATCTTTGTGTTAGACGATTGAAGTATTATTCATTGTCCATTTGAGTTTTGGTAACTTGGTTGGTTATCGTTTTTCATTGGTTATACAGTATAACGACTTTTGTTGTGGCTTACCTTCTTCTTTATTTTTAAATTTGAGTTTCCTAAAAATGGGAGGAATCCTCGACAAATTGCACGCCAATAAAGTGACAACAAATGAATGTGAAAATATGGGGACCGGAGTCGATCACGAGTCTATGACTACAATATAGAAGATTCGCAACAATTCATCTAAGTCATTCGGAGATCTATTTAAGCCACCCAATGTTCTCCTTCAATTCCCCCCTTCATTTCATTAACATCGTTAACTTGTTTATGCCCCTTTGTATTACATTTTATTTTGCGAGTCCCTACTTTTTTCTTTCAACATACATTGCCTCCTTTCCTATTGCATTCGCTCTTCTCCCCATATTCAACATATTTGATATTATTTAGAGTCAATCTTCTTTGATTCTTCTAAAATTGTCGGAGTTTTATAATTGGAACATAATTATCTTGTTTTGATGCCTTTGATGTGCATATACTTCAGTGTATTGGGATGATAATTTTTTGGTATATGTATTGCAGAGTCATCCATAATGGTGCTGACTGAGAATCAACTCGTGACAGAGCAGGGCCCTCGATTTGACTGCCTTCTGTTTGGTGAGCATCACACTTCTTTCTTTGGATTTTAAGTTTTTCCCTTTTCAATGGTATTAAGCTAAAGCTGTATGTATTCGTTTCTGATTCCAATCCGTTGTTCTAGATCTGGATGACACATTATATCCCTTAAGCTCCGAACTAGCTGCAGCATGCACCAACAACATCAGAGGTAATCTTATAGCTAATCTGCCCCTAAAAAATTGTGAAATTTCAATGTTCTTTTTAAGGAAATGTTAATCTTTAGATTTTAATCTAAACTAGAGTTTGAAATGCAACCTGGAAAGCTTGGAGTTGCATACTTAGATTGCCACCGAATAATTTCTTGGAATTTACGTGAGCTTGTTATATGCATCTCCAACTTTGCAACTTGAAGGCGAGAAGACCCAGATCGAGTATGGGCTTAGTGTTCATATTCAACATGCCCAATATATTGTCTATTACAAACATACTATTGCACACACAGAGTTGGATCGCCCCACCCATACTAGGGTTGTAGATGCAATTAAGACTTCTCTTAAGTCATTGAGGTAACTTTTGAGGTTTGTATTGTGTGTGTGATCTGGTTATTGTGTGACAGATTATGTGAATCAAAAACTGGGATTTGAAAAGAGCAGAGTCCCTGAGTTGAGCAAGGGAGTTGTCTAAAACTTATGGGACAACCATGGCCGGACTCAAGGTAAGCATACAATCCCTATTGTTTCATGTAATTCAACTTGGTATTTCAACTTTTAAGGTTAAAATGACTGTTTTTTAGCATTGGGAGTCTTCTGTAGCTGATTACTGAGGAATTCAGCAACCCCCTTATGTGTCATTGGTTAGCAAGTAGCTTAAGAGTGGGGTCCCTTATGTGTCATCGGTTAGAAAGTAGCTTAAGAGTGGGGTTATGAACATATTTCAATTAGAACCTGCTTCCTGGAATGGTTGCAGAACATCTAAGACATACTATCCATAATTACTCCATGGTTTTCTATGATTTTATTGGCCACTACTCTTCCAAGATACCTTTTGCAAA
The DNA here is from genome assembly GCA_000404065.3 of Pinus taeda. Classification (NCBI taxonomy): domain Eukaryota; kingdom Viridiplantae; phylum Streptophyta; class Pinopsida; order Pinales; family Pinaceae; genus Pinus; species Pinus taeda. Next base: position 31,303 of record APFE030855643.1, on the reverse strand, counting down.
TTCATGAGACTGAAACCCTGTTTCTCATTTGTGGTCTTTAAGCCTCAAGGAACTCTCTTCTTGCTCCGCTAATGATAATATATGAATGCAAATATAAGGTGTTCTAGATGTCTTTATTTAATAACTACTACCGATATCCATTTCTAAAATATGGAATTATGATCAACGTTATGGATAGGAATTGCAATTGGATTGAGAACCTTTTTCTCAACTTTCATTTTCATGAATTCCTTGCATATTTTGACAGTATTCTTTGTTCTATGTAGGAAGTGGGCTATGAATTTGATTATGACGATTACCACAGGTATCTAAGAAATCTTGTATCATCTTCTGGTTGGTAAATTTACAGCTATCTAATGTTTCAACTTTCGACAAAATCAAAGAAAATGCCAGTGATTTGACTTTCATTGTTTAGACTGTTTGGAATACCATTGATTGCTTTTGGCCTTACGCGCTATCCTGTTTCACTCACTGGAAACAAACATTTCTTATACAGTTTTGTTCACGGAAGATTTCCATATGAGAATCTTAAACCAGATCCTATGCTGAAGAAATTGTTATTAAGCATGCATGAGAGGAAAATTATAAGATCATATGGATCCCTTCAAATTATTTTTACGATGATATTAAATGAAGTCCTAGGTTTTGGTTGGAAACTTATTAGTGTGCTCGTTAACCACTTGTAACTCTGTTCTACAAAAACAGATATTTACAAACAGTGACAAAGTTCATGCTGCAAAGGTCCTTAACAGGTTGGGATTGGAAGATTGCTTTGAAGGCATAACATGCTTTGACACACTTAATCCTCTTTCAAATATTACTGAAAGCAATAATGAATGGAATATGCCCGCTAATAACTCTACAATCCCGAAGACATCCATAATTTGCAAGCCCTCAAAAGCTGCCATGGAGCAGGCTCTTCACCTTGCAAATGTTGATCCACAAAAAACTCTATGGTAACAAAGATTTTGATGGCCATTTTCCTTCAGCTATCCATTTTTTCATGAAAATATTGACTCATCCAAGTACCATAAAAATTTCATACCAAATCCCCCTTAGTAAACAAAGAAGGATAGCTAACACCTCTGCTTTGGTCCCAGTGTGAGGGTACAGGGGTATCTAGTAGTGATACGTTTTCTAAAAATGACCATTCTGGCTAAAATCTGCGAGGGTGAATCACCTAGTTGTCTTTTGAGAAGTTATGTTGCAGTGGTATTTTCATAAGAAAAATATGCATGTTGCTCTGATCATGTCCCACATACTGCACAATTATCAACTTGTCTCTGAAAATAGTCCTTTTTCAACGAGGAGGATCTACAAAGAGAATATTGTACTGAGTCCCAAAACATAAATTTGAAGGTGTGTGACAGAGATGTTTAAATAAGAAAGATATGTTTGTTAGTCTGATCACATCCCATATACTAATCAATTATACATTTGTTCTCGAACAACCCCTTTTCAGTGGAGCGGAGCTACAAAGGGACTGTTGTACGCAATTGTAATCTAGACTCAAACCAATCTGGCAACCTACATTTCGACATCATCAATCTTTATTTACCTTAAGAATATCATTTCAACAACATCTATTGTAAGAGTTTCTATTTAATCTATTATGTTTCCGTGTAGATTTTCTTTGATGAAAGTCCGAGGAATATAGCTGCAAGAAAGCGTGCAGGCCTCCATACCGTATTGGTAAAGACCATATAATTGTAAATGGGATATAATTCTTTTGTAAAAATACATAATTGGTTGAATCTTCATCTAATTACGCCGTAAGGCATTTCCCTTTGGAAAAGGCGTTTCCCTTTGGAAAAGACTCCCCTGATTGCCACTCTCCACCGTTTTTCACTGTTGATCTTTTTGTTAAACGATTGAAGTATTATTCACCATCCACATGAGTTTTGGTTGGTTACCATTTTTCATTGGTTACCATTTTTCACCATTGATTTGTGTGTTACATGATTCAAAAATCGTTTTACAGTGTAACGATTTTTGTTGGGACTTATAGTTGGTTAGGGTAAAATATTTATACAGTATAATGCCTTTTGTTGTGGTTTACCTTCTTGGCACTGTGTCAGAGCATGGACTCATTTACATTTACGTTGCCGATGGAGATGATGAAGATCAAAATCCCTTGCACGACCCATAGTGGTTTACAATTTTTTTGTAGACCATTACAATTCCCGACATGAACCAAGGATAGGATGAATGCTTTGGTGCTTTCATCAATGACATTTTTTTCATTATTAGCTGTGATCTAATCAGGTGGAGTGCGGAAGTTTATGATCCAGAAACAAGGGCATGGACAACACTGGAGACTATGGGAGATAAAGAGAAGGTAAAGGCCCACTGGCATGTCTAGTTGTTTCTTCTTGCAGCAAGGAGTGAACACTGGAGACTATGGGAGATAAAGAGAAGGGAAAGGTCCACTGGCATGTCTAGTTGTTTCTTCTTGTAGCAAGGAGTGTTGGAATGTGATTCCAATGAAAACGTGTGGAGGGCACTGGGTTCTCTTGCTAAAACCCTCGAAAGGATTTAGTGTTCTGGGAAGATTTTTGTTTATGGTAATGCCTAGAGTAATGTTAAAGTTTGCTATATCTATGAGCTGCCTATAAGAACTGCAGCAGGAAAGAAAACATAAATTATTGGGATGTACAGAGTATTGAGATTTGAAATTAAGTAACAATGATTACCATATTGTCATTTGAATAATGTAGTAATAAATTTCACTTTCTTGTTATCCTTGAAGGAACATTGGTAATAGATTTTGTGAGTTGAATAGTGTAGTAAGAAATTTGACATTAATGTTATACTTGAATGAACATTGGTAAGATATTTTAGAGAGTTCCTGTGTTAAAAATGATGTTATTTTTGGACGAGTTTAGAGGTGCACAACTGAGCAATGTTGGTTGGTTGTTAAAAATTTCAAAAGTTTTATGGCATCCCAGAATATTCCAGAATAAAATTTTACAGAGATTGAAACTCAAAACCTTTTTTTACGTAAATTGTGTGTGGTTATTGATTATTAAATATTTCTATGGCATTCGAGAGGACAATTTTACAGAGATTGAAGCTCAAAATATTTTTTCAAGGTGAACTATGTGTTGTTATTTTTTATTAAATATTTCATTTGTTTCATGGTATTCCAGAATAGGAATTATGGACCTTAAATTTGTTGCAGTTTCTCGATGCATATCCCTTCTCTTCTCATTTCATTTTGTCAATTTTACTTCACGAAGATTATACACACTTTGATAAAATCAGAATATTTAAGCCTCCACTTAATGGTTCAACATGCTATATGTTTTGGATTTTCAAAACAATACTTTTCACCCACAACGACTCAACATGCTATATGATTTGGATTTTCAAAACAATACTTTTGTTTTATGTTTTGACTAGATCATGAACTAAGATCATCTAAAACATTTTACGATTAATGTAAGAATGTTTAGTTTTTTTCTCATGGAAAAAAAAATAAAAATAAAAAGTTTCATATAGTTAAGAATTATGTTTGCATTTTTTTAATACTAGAGAATTTAAAATGATGTTGTTTATTAATTAGGTGAACAAAGTATTACTATAATACAACCTCTAATAATTATAATATGTGTCACGATACATTCAAATAAGCTAACATTATATGAAACACATTTATTAATGTAGTTATGTTAGTTAACTAAAATAAGTTAAAATTTGTAAGTATTGATAAGAGAAACCATTAATAATTATTACTCATAAGTAAGAATTAATGGTAGCTTATCATCATGAAAAAATTGAGATAGGCAAAAAAAAATTATAGTGTAATTAAATTATGTTAGGAAATTATTTTAAATTGAAATTATTAGAAATATATTAAAAAATATTTCTTTATAATAAATTAAATTTCTAATAAAGTATTACAATATATTAAAAGGAAATAAATATGTATTACAACAAATTACAATGTAGTTGAAGAAATTGAAGGCAGATGTTGAATCATATTAAATAATTTCTTAAATTCAAAAATTTTAATGTAGCGATGATTTTCATATGGTCAATAATAGAAATAATAAATTACAGATTATTATAAAAATAATAGAATGAGTTCCATGTATTGATCCACCCTTCATTGTACAATTATAAATGAGTAGTTGTTAGTTTTGACAACTAGTAAAACCACATTATTAAATGTGGTTGATATACACAGTAAGCTACAACTTAATATATACTATATTATAAACTTATAATAATATTATAAGCTCATAAAATTAGAAAATGCAACATATTATTCATATTATAAACCCAAAGGGTTGTAAGGCACAACCAAATTAATAAATGTGGTTAATACACATTGGTAACGTGCCCATGTAGGTAAAATGTAGGGTCGAGTGGACAAAATTACCCAATAGGCATTAACTGTATAGATTTAACATTCGTATTAATATTGATAATGATAGATAGATATAAATAAATGTAATATTATAAAAATAATAATTATATTATATTATATTATTAAACCCTATCATTATTATAAATCCAGGGTACTAATATTATTAACTCTTTGGAATTTATTGTGATTATTAAAATGTTTAGATATTTCGAATTTATTGTGAGTATTAAAATGTTTAGATATTTGTTTTCAGATATTCTAATATGATCCCACTGCAGCAGAGAGAGGTGCAAATGTTGGAGAATTCCTAAAACAAAAAATACTTGTGCCATTTTGTCTTCTTTTGAAGTTGAAAATTCTTCAGAGAAAGACAAATTTCTCTATCTTGTAGTTGTTTAAACACTGGGACATAAATAGAAAATGATCTCTAAAACACTAAAGCATGGCACCAATATTTATTGGTCCATTTCAAATTGACATTGAGAAAATAACATATTACTTTTCAGTACTTGGCAAAACTAACCCATAGAACTTGCTAGAATCCCTACAAACATATGATAAAATATTCAACATCAGATCTATAGACATCAGTCATGCCAACAAGAGGTATCAGTTTTTTTCTTCAAATTTCCATTCCAGATTGTGCAATGTATCCATCCTTTTTCATTCACTTCTTAGCCTCTCAACTTTGAACTTCATTTTTTGATTCAATAGTGTATCCATTCTTTTTCTACCTTTTCTTATTGTGCGAGAAAAGTTTTTTACTATTTCATTAATTTTTCCATTCTTTTTGTTTACTAATTGAGAAATGTTTGATATTGTGGGAGCCTTTATCACTGTTGAGGGCAATACCACATTCACTAGGCATTAAAAAATCCTCTCTGTTGTCTTTCTGAGGCTGGGAAAATGCAGAGAGGTCAATAATCATATTGGAAATTATAGAGCATACTATTTTTATTACTAACATTGGGTATACTTTTCATATTTTCAAGTCCAGGTTGGGTAAGAACTCAAATTTTGGATTGCAACCAAAGTCTAAAAACAGGGCACATAGGGAGATCCCAGGCATCAAATATATGGATGCTAAGACTCCAAAGATCCCTGGGTGGTGCTCACTCTGTGATGTTACCTATAGCACAAAGGAATTTCTTCCCAAACAACATGTGTTTGGGAAGAAGCACCAATCCGGGTTAAAAAAGTTGAAGGAAAAGGGTTTAAAATATGTAGTAAAGCCACAGAAAAAGCAGCCATAAAGACTGGTGGGGCGGTGTTCTCTTTGTGAGGTTAACTGTGGAAGCCTATAAAATCTTCATGAGCTGCATATGTCAGGGAAAAAGCATGTGTCCATGTTAGGAATGGCAAAGACAAAGGAGCAGGAGACAGCAGAGACTGGCAAAGACAATGTTCTTGGAAAAAGAAAAAATGATTCAGTGAAGGAAGAAAGAGATATGTCATCCAAGAAATGCCACAAGTTACATAAAGGAGATGTTGCCGATGCCAAACTTATAGAGGATGGAATTTCTGAAGCCCATTTGCCGGTCTATAGTGAGACAAAAAGTGTTGCTGGTCGCAATGTTGACGAAGAAGCTTTTGTCAAAGCTCAAGATGAAGGGGCAAATTAAATGTTCCAAGCTTTCAACCCGTTGAGTGTAAAATGGTCTTTGTTTTAGGTTTTGTGGACATTAGATTTCAAAATTTTCTTTAAGGTTTTGTGACAGTTGAGACACTTCACGATTGCAGAACAGAAATCCCTAAAGATTCATAAGAAATGTTTTTGAACATGCTGGAATTAAATATTACGTAGGGTTGAATTTCGAAAATTTTGATGTGATTCATAAGAAATGTTTTTGAACATGCTAGAATTAAATATTGCGTAGGGTAGGATTTAGAAAATTTTGATGTGATTATGAAGTTTCCATATGTAAATAGTTCTTAAGGTGGCTGTGATTACGAAAGAAATTGATTAACCTCTTTGCAAGTTAATTCGTTTATCCTTTCAATGTTGAAAGGTTTTTAGAGAAGGTTCTTTGTAGTAAGGGGCCTCAACCACGAGGATCAACCAACAAAGCAAGATGTTTCCACTTCTGGTGGTAAATTCTCTTCTATATGGATTCATGTGCCCGATTCTGGATTGCAACCAAAGTCTAAAAACAGGGCAAATAGGTAGATCCCAGGCATCAAAGATATGGACGCTAAGACTCCAAAGATCCCTGGGTGGTGCTCACTCTGTGATGTTACCTGTAGCACAAAGGAAGTTCTTCACAAACAACATATGTTTGGGAAGAAGCACCAGTCCAGGTTAAAAAATTTGAAGGAAAAGGGTTCAGAAGATGTAGTAAAGGCACAGAAAAAGTAACCACAAGGACTAGTGCGGTGGTGTTCTCTTTGTGAGGTTAACTGTGGAAGCCTAGAAAATCTTCATGAGATGCATATGTGAGGGAAAAACACCTGTCCATGTTAGGAATGGCAAAGACAAAGGCGTAGGAGACAGCAGAGACTGGAAAAGACAATGTTCTTGGAAAAAGAAAAGATGATTCAGTGAAGGAAGAAAGAGATATGTCATCCAAGAAATGCCACAAGTTACATAAAGGAGATGGTGCCCATGCCCAGCTTACAGAGGATGGAAATTTTGAAGACCATTTACCAGTCTATGGTGAGACAGAAAGTGTTGCTAGTCGCAAAGTTGAGGAAGAAGCTTTTGTCAAAGTTCAAGATGAAGGAGCAGATTAAATGTTCCAAGCTTTCAACCTGTTGAGCGTAAAATGGTCTGTGTTTTAGGTTTTGTGGACATTAGATTTCAAAATTTTCTTTAAGGTTTTGTGACAGTTGAGACACTTCAGGATTACAGAACAGAAATCCGTGGAGATTCATAAGAAATGTTTCTGAACATGCTGGAATTAAATATTACGTAGGGTTGAATTTAGAAAATTTTGATGTGATTCATAAGAAATGTTTTTGAACATGCTGGAATTAAATATTGTGTAGGGTAGCATTTAGAAAATTTTGATGTGATTCTGAACTTTCCATATGTAAACAGTTCTTAAGGTGGTTGCAATTACGAAAGAAATTGATTAACCTCTTTGCAAGTTAATTCATTTATCCTTTCAATGTTGAAAGGTTTTTAGAGAATGTTCTTTGTAGTAAGGGGCCTCAACCCCGAGGATCAACCAACAGAGCAAGATTTTTCCACTTCTGGTGGTAAATTCTCTTCTATACGGATTCATGTGCCCAATCTTGATGGATATATCACTTCTCCAGGTACTGGTTTTCAGTCTGCTTTACAGTCTCCCACGCAACAATTTCTGCAAGTGCCTAGAAATGTAGATTCATGTGTTTGTTTAAGAAAGTTTCAGTTTAGTAAGGTGGAATAAGTTATTTTTTATTGTAAATTTGTTGTAACACAAGAATAAATGAACGAAAGAGGATAAGCCCTCAGGATCAACCAACAGGGCAGGATGTTTCCACTTCTGGTGGTAAATTGTCTTCTTTACAAATTCATCCGCCGAACCTTGATGGAAATATCTCTTCTCGAGGTACTAGTGCTCAGTATACTTTACAGTCTTACGTGTAACAAATTCTGCAAGTGCATAGACGTGTAGATTCATGTGTTGAATCCAGAAAAGTTCAGTTCATTCATGTGGATTAAGTTCTATTTTGTTGCAATTTTGATGTAATTCAGGAAGAAGTGATGGAAAGAGGAAGAGCCACAAGGATCAACTAGCAGAGCAGGATTTTTCCACTTCTGGTGATAAATGGTCTTCTATGAAAATTCCTCTGCCTAACCTTGATGGTAATATCTCTTCTCCAAGTACAGGTATTCAATATACTTTACAGCGTCCCATTCAACAAATTCTGTAAATACCTATACCTGTAGATTCATGTGTTGGTTGCAGAAATGTTGACCCCAATCTGACCTAATGCCACTGCAATAGAGCAACATGTCCCGACCCTAATCCGACCTGATGCCCCTACAACAGAGCAGCATGTCCTAGCCCGTATCTGACCTCATGCCCCTGCAACAGAGCAACAGGTCCCAAGGTGCAGTTCCATTAACTCTAGCCCCAATCCAACTCAATGCCAGAGCAACAAGCCTGAGGAATGCAGTTCCATTAACTCCAAACCCAATCCGATTAACATGTCCCAAGGGTGTGGCTCCATTAACTCCAACCCAATCCCAAAGAATCATTATTCCATAAAAATAGTTCCATTTACTTCAATCACGATACTATCAACATGTCCCAAGGGTGTAATTCCATTAACTTCTACCGTGATCCAAACTAATCGCAATGCAACATATCCCATAAATATTGTCCCATTAGCTGCAACCCCAATTCGAATTGATCCTAGAATAAATTCTAGTGAGTCCCAAAGTAGATATTGAACATGGTTTAAGGAGAAATAATTCCCCAGCTCCTACCAGAAACATGGAGGATATTGCTTTCAAGCCATACAAGAGACAAGGGAAACATCACAGGCCTAATTACCCAAAAGGCCTAGAATTACAAAGGGCTGTCAGAAGATATCAGGATTAAATATCCATCGTTGAAGGCTACATGGAAGAGTAGGTTGTTTCCTCATTTTCATAAAGATTGTAACTACACCTTCCATAGAAAAATAATAGTCTTTCAGTAGCAAAAATTGCAACAATACTTAGAACATGTGAACATTGCAAATTTTTATGAGGAAGCGAGCAATAATCTTCTACATTCCATTGATTATCACACCTTTCCATTTGTTAACCACATTCCATTCACTATCACTCCTTTCCATTTGTTCAGAAAGCAATTTTATATTGATGTAGATATTAGTCTCATTTAATCAAGAAGTTGACAACCTTCTATTTCAAAGAATAGAATCAATCTTGACACTTGCTCACTATTATGTGAATGATGACAACAACATTTTAACCCATTACATGTGCACTCTTTAATCTCTTTTTAGTGATGAAGAAGGGGAAGAGGTTGAGGTGCTTGATTTTGCCTCATGACATGACAAAGCATTCCACGCTTATTTAATAAAGAATATAACCAATGGTTAGATAGTTCTCTTGATTTTCATTCATTATTCCATGGTGAGATGTTTAGAGCTAGTTTGTAGATTTAACTAAAATTTAATTAATATCAATGATGATTAATATTTTATTGCTTTTACATAAAATATTCGGTTGTTTTTATTTTCTATGTTTACCAATTATGTATATGATTTTATTTTCTTTTAATAATTTACTCATTTGAAAGGAAAAAGAAATGGACAAGTATACCGAGGCAGAGGAATTGCCCAAATGGTCAAAAGTGACTAGAATCCGGGCAAAAAAAAAATCAACAAATGTTGCAAAAGCAGTTTTTAAATCATGTTTCTGATGGTGGAAATATTGAAGATGGTTTAAGGAGAAATAATTCCCCAACTCCTACCAGAAACATGGAGGATATTGCTTTCAAGCCATGCAAGAGACAAGCGAAACATCACAGGTCTAATTATCCAAAAGGCCTAGAATTACAAAGGGTTTTCAAAAGCTATCAGGTTTAAATATCCATCATTGAAGGCTACATGGAAGAGTATGTAGTTTCCTCATTTTCATAAAGATTGTAACTGCACCATACATAGAAAGAGAATAGTCTTTCAATAGCAAAAATTGCAACAATACTTAGAACATGTGAACATTGCAAATTTTTATGAGGCAGTGAGCAATAATCTTCCACTCCATTGATTATCACTCCTTTCCATTTGTTAAGCACATTCCATTGATTATCACTCCTTTCAATTTCTTAAGCAAAGAATTTTATATTGTTGTAGATCTTAGTCTCATTTAATCATGAAGTTGAAAGCCTTCTATTTCAAAGCATAGTATAAATCCTCATGCTTGCTCACTATTATGTGAATGATGATTGCCACATTTTAATCCATTACTTGTGCACTCTTTAATCTCTTTTTAGTGATGAAGAAGGGGAAGAGGTTGAGGTGCTTGATTGTGCCTCATGACATGACAAAGGATTCGACGCTTATTTAATAAGGAATATATCCAATGGTTAGATAGTTCTCTTGATTTTCATTCATTATTCCTTGGTGAGATGTTTAGAGCTGGTTTGTGGATTTCACTGAAATTTAATTAATATCAATGATGCTTAATATTCTATTGCTTTTACATAAAATATTCAGTTGTTTTCATTTTCTATGTTTACCGATTATGTATATGATTTTATTTCACTTTTAATAATTTACTCATTTTGAAGGAAAAAGAAATGGACAAGTCTACCAAGGCGAAGGAATTGCCCGGACAGTCAAAAGTGTCCAGAATCTGGGCAAAAAAAAAATCAACAAATCTTGTAGAAGTAGTATTTAAATCATGTTTCTGATGGTGGAAATATTGAATATGGTTTAAGGAGAAATAATTCCCCAACTCCTACCAGAAACATGGAGGATAATTCTTTCAAGCCATGCAAGAGACAAGGGGAACATCACAGGCCTAATTATCCAAAAGGCCTAGAATTACAAAGTGCTGTCAGAAGATATCAGGATTAAATATCCATTGTTGAAGGCTACATGGAAGAGTAGGGTGTTTCCTCATTTTCCTAAAGATTGTAACTGCACCATCTATAGAAAGAGAATAGTCTTTCAGTAGCAAAAATTGCAACAATACTTAGAACATGTGAACATTGCAAATTTTTATGAGGTAGCGAGCAATAATATTCTACATTCCATTGATTACCACTCCTTTCCATTTATTAAGGAAGCAATTGTATATTTTTGTAGATCTTAGTCTCATTTAATCATGAAGTTGACAACCTTCTATTTCAAAGCATAGAATCAATGTTGACGCTTGCTCACTATTACGTGAATTATGATTGCAACATTTTAATCCATTATCTGTGCACTCTTTAATCTCTTTTTAATCATGAAGAAGGGGAAGATGTTGAGGTGCTTGATTGTGCCTCATGACATGACAAAGGATTCAACGCTTATTTAATAAAGAATATAACCAATCGTTAGATATTTCTCTTGATTTTCATTCATTATTCCGTGGTGAGATGTTCAGAGCTGGTTTGTGGATTTAAATGAAATTTAATTAATATCAATGATGCTTAATATTCTATTGCTTTTACATAAAATATTCTTTTGTTTTTATCTTCTATGTTTACCGATTATGTATATGATTTTATTTCACTTTTAATAATTTACTCATTTGAAAGGAGAAAGAAATGGACAAGTCTACCAAGGCGGAGGAATTGCCTGGACAGTCAAAAGTGGCCAAAATTCGGGCAAAACAAAAATCAACAAATCTTGCAAAAGAGGTGTTTAAATCATGTTTCTGATGGTGGAAATATTAGAGATGGTTTAAGGAGAAATAATTCCCCAACTCCTACCAGAAACATGGAGAATATTGCTTTCAAGCCATGCAAGAGACAAGGGAAACATCACAGGCCTAATTACCCAAAAGGCCTAGAATTATAGAGGGTTGTCAAAAGATATCAGGACTAAATATCCATCGTTGAAGGCTACATGGAAGAGTAGGTTGTTTCCTCATTTTCATAAAGATTGTAACTGCACCATCCATAGAAAGAGAATAGTCTTTCAGTAGCAAAAATTGCAACAATACTTAGAACATGTGAACATTGCAATTTTTTATGAGGCAATGAGCAATAATCTTCTACATTTCATTGATTATCACTCCTTTCCATTTGTTAAGAACATTCCATTATTATCACTCCTTTCAATTTGTTAACCACACAATTTTATATTGTCGTAGGTATTAGTCTCATTTAATCATGAAGTTGACAGCCTTCTATTTCAAATCATAGAATCAATCTTGACACTTTCTCACTATTATGTGAATGATGATTGCAACATTTTAATCCATTTCCTATGCACTCTTTAATCTCTTTTTAGTGATGAAGAAGGGGAAGAGGTTGAGGTGCTTGATTGTGCCTCATGTCATGACAAAGGATTCCACGCTTATTTAATAAAGAATATAACCAACGGTTAGATAGTTCTCTTGACTTTCATGCATTATTCCGTGGTGAGATGTTTAGAGCTGGTTTTTGGATTTAACTGAAATTTAATTAATATCAATGATGCTTAATATTCTATTGCTTTTACATAAAATATTTGGTTTTTTTTTTCTATGCTTACCGATTATGTATATGATTTTATTTCACTTATAATAATTTACTCATTTCAAAGGAAAAAGAAATGGACAAGTCTACCGAGGCAGAGGAATTGCCCGGACAGTCAAAAGTCGCTGCAATCTGGGCAAAAAAAAAATCAAAAAATCTTGCAGAAGTAGTATTTAAATCATATTTCTAATGGTGGAAATATTGAAGATGGTTTAAGGAGAAATATTTCCCCAAATCCTGCCAGAAACATGGAGGATATTGCTTTCAAGCCATGCAAGAGACAAGGGAAACATCACAGGCCTAATTACCCAAAAGGCATAGAATTACAAAGGGATGTCAGAAGATATCAAGATTAAATATCCATCATTGAGGGCTACATGGAAGATAGGTTGTTTGCTCATTTTCATAAAGATTGTAACTGCACCATCCATAGAAAGAGAATAGTCTTTCAGTAGCAAAAATTGCAATAATACTTAGAACATGTGAACATTGCAAATTTTTATGAGGCAAGGAGCAATAATCTTCTACATTCCATTGATTATCACTCCTTTCCATTTGTTAAGAAAGAAATTTTATATTGCTGTAGATCTTAGTCTCATTTAATCATGAAGTTGACAGCATTCTATTTCAAAGCATAGAATCAATCTTGACGCTTGCTCACTATTATGTGAATGATGATTGCAGCATTTTAATCCATTACCTGTGCACTCTCTAATCTATTTTTAGTGATGAAAAAGGGGAAGAGGTTGAGGTGCTTGATTGTGCCTCATGAGATGACAAAGGATTCCACACTTATTTAATAAAGAATATAACCATTGGTTAGATAGTTCTCTTTATTTTCATTCATTATTCCGCGGTGAGATGTTCAGAGCTGGTTTGTGGGTTTAACTGAAATTTAATTAATATCAATAATGCTTAATATTCTATTGCTTTTACATAAAATATTCAGTTGTTTTTATTTTCTATGTTTACCGATTATGTATATGATTTTATTTCACTTTTAATAATTTACTCATTTCAAAATGAAAAAGAAATGGACAAGTCTACCGAGGCGGAGGAATTGCATGGACAGTCAAAAGTGGCTGGAATCCGAGCAAAAAAAATCAACAAATCTTGCAAAAGGAGTGTTTAAATCATGTTTTTGATGGTGGAAATATTGAAGATGGTTTAAGGAGAAATAATTCCCCGACTCCTACCAGAAACATGGAGGATATCGCTTTCAAGCCAAGCAAGAGACAATGGAAACATCGCAAGACTAATTACCCAAAAGGCCTAGAATTACAAAGGGCTATCAGAAGATATCAAGATTAAATATCCATCGTTGAAGGCTACATGGAAGAGTAGGATGTTTCCTCATTTTCATAAAGATTGTAACTGCACCATCCATAGAAAGAGAATAGTCTTTCAGTAGCAAAAATTACAACAATACTTAGAACATTCGAACATTGAAAATTTTTATGAGGCAGCGAGCAATAATCTTCTACATTCCATTGATTATCACTCCTTTCAATTTGTTAAGCACATTCCATTGATTATCACTCCTTTCCATTTGTTAAGCAAGAAATTTTATATTGTTGTAGATCTTAGTCTCATTTAATCATGAAGTTGAGAGCCTTCAATTTCAAAGCATAGAATCAATCTTGACGCTTGCTCACTATTATGTGAATGATGATTGCAACATTTTAATCCATTACCTGTGCACTCTTTAATCTATTTTTAGTGATTAAGAAGGGGAAGAGGTTGAGGTGCTTGATTGTGCCTCATGACATGACAAAGGATTGCATGCTTTTTTAATAAAGAATATAACCAATGGTTAGATAGTTCTCTTGATTTCCGTTCATTATTCCGTGGTGAGATGTTCAGAGTTGGTTTCTCGATTTAACTAAAATTTAATTAATATCGATGATGCTCAATATTCTATTGCTTTTACATAAAATATTCGGTTTTTTTTATTTTCTATGTTACCGATTATGTATATGATTTTATTTCACTTTTAATAATTTACTCATTTCAAAAGAAAAAGAAATGGACAAGTCTACCGAGTTGGAGGAATTGCCTGGACGGTCAAAAGTGGCCCGAATCTGAGCAAAAAAAAGTCAACAAATCTTGCAAAAGCAATGTTTAAATCATGTTTTTGATGATGGCTATATTGAAGATGGTTTAAGGAGAAATAATTCCCCAACTCCTACCAGAAACATGGAGGATATTGCTTTCAAGCCATGCAAGAGACAAGGGAAAAAATTACCCAAAATGCCTATAATTACAAAGGGTTGTTAGAAGATATCAGGCTTAAATATCCATCGTTGAAGGCTACATGGAAGAGTAGGTTGTTTCCTCATTTTCATAAAGATTGTAACTGCACCATCCATAGAAAGAGAATACTCTTTCAGTAGCAAATATTGCAACAATACTTATAACATGTGGACATTGAAAATTTTTATGAGGCAGCGAGCAATAATCTTCTACATTCCATTGATTATCACTCCTTTCCATTTGTTAAGCACATTCCATTGATTATCAATACTTTCAATTTGTTAAGAAAGAAATAATATATTGTTGTAGATCTTAGTCTCATTTAATCATGAAGTTGACAACCTTCTATTTCAAAGCATAGAATCAATCTGAACGCTTGCTCACTATTATGTGAATGATGATTGCAGCATTTTAATCCATTACATGTGCACGCTTTAATCTCTTTTTAGTCATGAAGAAGGGGAAGAGGTTGAGGTGCTTGATTGTGCCTCCTGACATGACAAAGGATTCAAGGCTTATTTAATAAAGAATATAACCAATGGTTAGATAGTTCCCTTGATTTTCATTCATTATTCCATGGTGAGATGTAGAGAGCTGGTTTGTGGATTTAATTGAAATTTAATTAATATCAATGATCCTTAATATTCTATTGCTTTTACATAAAATATTCGGTTGTTTTTATTTTCTATGTTTACCGATTATTTATATCATTTTATTTCACTTTTAATAATTTACTCATTTCAAATGAAAAAGAAATGGGCAAGTCTACCAAGGCGGAGGAATTTCCCGAACGGTCAAAACTGGCCGGAATCCGAGCAAAAAAAATCAACAAATCTTGTAGAAGCAATGTTTAAATCTTGTTTTTGATGGTGGAAATATTGAAGATGGTTTAAGGAGAAATAATTCCCCAACTCCTGCCAAAAACATGGAGGATATTGCTTTCAAGCCATGCAAGAGACAAGGGAAACATCGCAGGTCTAATTATCCAAAAGGCTTAGAATTACAAAGGGTTGTCATAAGATATCAGGTTTAAATATCTGTCATTGAAGGCTATATGGAAGAGTATGTTGTTTCCTCATTTTCATAAATATTGTAACTGCACCATCCATAGAAAGAGAATAGTCTTTTATTAGCAAAAATTGCAACAATACTTAGAACATGTGAACATTGCAAATTTTTATGAGGCAGTGAGCAATAATCTTCTACATTCCATTGATTATCACTCCTTTCCATTTGTTAAGCACATTCCAATGATTATCACTCCTTTCCATTTGTTAAGCAAGCAATTTTATATTGTTGTAGATCTTAGTCTCATTTAATCATGAAGTTGACAACCTTATATTTCAAAGCATAGAATCAATCTTGATGCTTGCTCACTATTATGTGAATGATGATTGCAGCATTTTAATCCATTACCTGTGCACTCTTTAATCTCTTTTTAGTGATGAAGAAGGGGAAGAGGTTGAGGTGCTTGATTGTGCCTCATGACATGACAAAGGATTCGAGGCTTATTTAATAAATAATATAACCAATGGTTATATAGTTCTCTTGATTTTCATTCATTATGCCATGGTGAGATGTCCAGAGCTAGTTTGTGGATTTAATTGAAATTTAATTAATATCAATGATCCTTAATATTCTATTGCTTTTGCATAAAATATTCGGCTGTTTTTATTTTCTATGTTTACCGATTATTTATATCATTTTATTTCACTTTTAATAATTTACTCATTTCAAATGAAAAAGAAATGGACAAGTCTACCGAGGCGGAGGAATTTCCCGAACGGTCAAAAGTGGTCGGAATCCGAGCAAAAAAAATCAACAAATCTTGTAGAAGCAATGTTTAAATATTGTTTTTGATGGTGGAAATATTGAAGATGGTTTAAGGAGAAATAATTCCCCAACTCCTACCAGAAACATGGAGGATATTGCTTTCAAGCCATGCAAGAGACAAGGGCAACATCACAGGCCTAATTACCCAAAAGGCCTAGAATTACAAAGGGTTGTCAGAAGATATCAAGATTAAATATCCATCGTTGAAGGCTACATGGAAGAGTAGGTTGTTTCCTCATTTTCATAAAGATTGTAACTGCACCATCCATAGAAAGAGAATGGTATTTCAGTAGCAAAAATTGCAACAATACATAGAACATGTGAACATTGAAGAGAAAACACTGGGTGATTTCCTAGTGTGGCAAACGATCTGAAGTGCGTGTAGAATAAGGACATAGGTGGGAGTCAAGGAGTGATTCAAGGATAAGTATCAATGTTTCATGTCATTTTTGTATACATGTGATTTATTATTCTAGTCTATGATGATTACATGTGATCCATGATTGGGTTTATGATGGTTACATATGATTAAAATTTTGATGGTTATGATTTTGAGCTAGGATGAGGTGATATTTTTATACATGTTGATTGGTCAAATGTGCTAGTTTGACTTGTTGTGTCACTAATGCAGCGAGACTGCAAGAAACAAGTGTTCGACAAGAACACAAATGCATTGGAAGAACATGCAATTCTTCATATTATTTAAATACAATGAAAATGAGGAATCACAGTTAAATGGCAGGCAACATTAACCCGTAGTTAATAAAATAATAGTATTGTTATGACATTAACTATGGTAAAAAAAATTGAGTTATTGCATTTGAAGTCTCTCACAACATTGATTGAAACAAATGTTACACGCAACAATCAGGAAAATTGCTGGTAGAACTCGTTTGTAACCTATATATTGAAAGATCAGATTCAGGTGGCAAGGCCATGAGAACCTGTAAATTCATAAACAACTACCTGTGAATGAGGAAATAAATTCTAAGATAGAGTAATACACTGAGGACGGTGTAAATTTAAGGGGGGAGTATGTAACACCCCTACGTTGTATGTAACCCTTTGTTGACCTAAGCTAAGAAAAGATAGTTCTGAGGTGTAAAAATGAAAGTAAATAATTTATTATTAAATAAATAAAGATAATTTAATCACATGGAAAATGAGACACCAGGAGATGAGATTCTTACCAAATGAAATCCCAGTGGTGAATGGGAATGGATAATTCTTTCATGATAAGACTTCTAGATCCAATTATAGGTAAGCTTAATGGATTTGGAGATGAATATCCATTAATTTACTTAGCTCGGGAAACATGTTAAGTTTAAGAAAAACATAAAACCCTTGCAGGAGAGAAAGGCCAACTTTTATGAGGAAAAGCCTCGTAGGAGAGAAAGGCGATATTTTCTGGGAAAAGCCTAGGAAAATGGATATAAAGATCCATAAAAGTGGGATGCCGCTAAAGGAAACCATATCATGAAAGAGGGTATTAAATACCCATTGAAGATATCAACAAGGGGCATTTGATCCATGGAAATAAATATCGGCTCAAGGGTCAACTGGAGGAAGTCAGTTCTAGGTTGGGTGGTAGTGCTCAGTTTTCCAAGTGGCATTCTTTCCGCTACTCTAAGTTTATTTAAGTGCATCGGATGTTCTGTATGTTGGCTCTTAATTCTTTATGTTATATTTTAAAATCTTTAAGAATATGATTATAATTGCAGGTGATATCTTTTTTTGTAAATTGATTGAATACATATGCATGTGACAACTATTGTATATATAAAATAAATCCAAGTTAGATGTAGTGATGGGAGCATTGTAGGTGGTTGTTGATATTGGGTCAAGGGTATTTGTGACATATTGTATGCAAATTAATGGGAAGAGAATATATATAGATATATATATATATATTATATATATATATAGTTCTTTCAGCCCAAGGGTTAGGTCAAGTGGTCTAAAACTAGACATAAAGTTCTTTGATATTGTTTCTAGTTGCTTCTAATGATGGGTTTGATTGTCTTTGATTCCTTTGGGGTGAGGCCTAGTAATAAGGGATGACGGTTTACCCAATTTACCAATCATGAAATTGTGGGGAGTATCTAGGTTTCTTGTGTTTTCGTTCCGAGTAATATATATATATATATATATATATATATATATATAATCTAAATTGTAAGAACTATTATAATTTCTTTTTTTTACAAGAACGGTTATAGGATTTCATTAACTACTTGGCTAAATGCCACACATTCAGTTACAAAATGAGGAGCAAGTTTCAGCCCGCGTTTCTAGCAAGAGGGAAATGGTGCCTGCTCTTATCCGCTTTCTCTTTTTACAATTGTTAAAGTGCAATTTTGCTGCTAATTGTCCAAGCTAAAAGATACAAACAAACTGATGTAGAAGAAAGCAGTAAAACATGACTCTTTAAGGGATTGGAGCCCACAGAATTTCCTTATCTTTGAGAATAGTTCCAGCCTCTAAATGTACTACCTTGTTAGCCTTAATTTCTACTGCTTTATTATTTTTTCTCAATACATGAAAATAATTCAGATGTAGGGAAATTGACATGCTTTTGATCCTTGTAATTAACCTTGCTAGTTGCAAATCCGCTGGGTTGGAGTTGGTCACCACTGCTCTTATGGTTACTTGGGATTCTCCAAAGACATTTGCCTCCCGAATTCCCATCTCTCTGAGGATGCTTATACCTTGAAAGAGGGCCAATGCCTCGGCTTGGATGCTAGAAGAATGGCCTAGACCCCAAGCGAAATTGTGCGGAGATGTGTTGTGTGGATTAATGATGTGTCCTCCTGCACCGGCCTTTCCTGGATTCCATTTTGCTACCCCATCAATGAAGAGAGAGGGAAGTGGTTTATTGGACGGCCATTCTTGAAAATATTCTTCATTTTTCCTAATTTTCTAGTCTTCGAGAGTTGGAGGAGAGATTCTTGGTTTTTGAAAATTAAACTTGAGGACAGATCCCAAGTCTCTGTCTTGTTGGCTTAGATTAGTCATCTCCTTTGTCTTCCAGCCACTCAGTTAGCGAGCATTTCACTGAGTTGGCTACTATTGTATGGTCCTGATCCTTGTTCTGGAATATCCTCTTGTTCCTTTCCAACCAAACTTGCCAACTGATGAATTTTGGCAGTGCACTCCACACTGTCCTGATTGTTTCGTTTTTTGGTTGTGTGCCTGGATATCTGGCCATCCAGCCCGAGAACAAATCCTGAATAGAATTAGGAAAGATGAACTCATAATTCCAAGAATCCAGTAGGTCCTGCCAAATAGAGATTGTGAATTTGCACTCGATCATGAGGTGGAGGGAAATTTCTAAGTTTTCCTTGCAAAGCATGCATCTAGAAGGTCCATTGATGCCTCTTTTCTGAAGTCTGTCATCATTGAGGATTTTTTGATGATAGAGAAGCCAACAGAAATGGTCTACTTTAGGAATTGAGGGGAGATTCCATATGCCTACCCAAGGGGCAGGATTAGGAGGCACATGGGGATGTTCAAGGTACTTAGAGTACCCCTAACAGACTGTGTATCCTCCCCGATTTTTGCCCCAACCTCTCACGTCCTGTCTGCGTGCATGGATAGGGGCTAACCCGTGTAAGAAATTGTTGAGCGATGCCAACTCAGGCTGCAAGGCAGTGGGCACATCGAGGTGTTTCCAACTCGCCCATGCATCCTCTATCCATGTCGAGACGTCCCATAGGGTGTGGACATTTGTTGCAGATAGCTAGTTCTTTAATTGAGTAAAATCTCTTAGTTCTTCCAGCGGAGGTCGATCTAGAATTTTGTTACTCCACAAATGAATTCGTTTGCCATTTCCAAGAATCCAGTGAGAGTAATTTTTTATTATCGGACCAATTTTGTTGATGAACATGTTGAAAGGAGTTCTGAGTTGGTTTTTGGGCTGATCCAAACATCTGAGTCTTGTTCCTCTAAAGTATTTCCTCCACAATGAAACCTGTGCCCAATTTGGATTGCGAGCAATGATTTTCCAAATTAATTTGGCTCCCATGGCTAGATTTTAAGCTCCGAGATCTTTGAAGTTCAATCCCCCCTCAAAAATTGGTTTGGTGACTATTTCCCAATTGACAAGGGAAAATATCTTATCGTTTTGTTTGCCTCCTTTTGAGAAGAATTCCTGATTAATTCTTCCATATTTTTTATGATTCCCACAAGTGCCAGGAGGACAGAGAATTTTAAAATTGGAAGACTGTTGAGACCTTCCTTGATGAGCACTGCTTTGCCGACAATGTTGAGCCAAGAGGATCCCCAAGCTTGCATTTTTGCTTTGAATTTTTCTAGCTGAGATGACTATTCTTTGCTTGATGCCCTCTCGTTGAAGATTGGCAGACCAAGATATTTGAATGAGGACCAAGTAGAGGAGGATGCAAATCTGAGGCATCTGGCTATGGAGTTTGCAGTTGAAGCAGGGATGTTCCAACAGTATATCTGACATTTTCCCTCGTTTAACTTGTTTCCTGAGGCCTTACAGAAGTCATCCAAACTGATTTGAATTTAATAGTTGAATGTGGGGAGGCAGCTCCCAACAGTAATGTATCATAGGCAAAGAGGTCATGATTAATGCATTTAACCCCTCTTGTAATGCTCAGGCCAGCAATGTCTTGTTCTTGTTGCTTTTTATTCAGATAGAAAATAAGGACAAAAGCCTGAATGATGAAAAGGAGAGGTGAAAGGGGACCCCCCCGCCTCAGTCCTCTAGAGGCTTTGAAGAATTCAGTGGCCCTTCCATTCACTAGAGGAGCCATCTGTGGCTTTTATATGCAAGGCTTTATCCACTTTATGAAACTTTGCCCGAACCCCAATTTATGCATTACATCAAACAAAAGCCTATGTCTAACACGATCAAAGGCATTTGCTAGATCTAATTTAATAACCATACCTTTTTCCTTTCGGTGATGGCTGGAATGGATTGCCTCTTGCACCAGCACGAAGTTGTCCACTAACTGCCTGACCTGAATGAATCCACCTTGATTGTCTGGAATGATTTTAGGGAGGATTCTTTTCAACTTGTTTGCTATCACTTTGGTGATCACTTTGTACCCAATATTATATAATGAAATTGGGCGAAATCTATTGAAAGAATTTCCACCTTTTTCCTTGGGTATGAGGGCGAGAAATGTTGAATTTATGCAACCTCCAATCTTCTGACAGTCCTGGGATTTCTAAATCATTTTGAGGAACTCCTTCTTAACTATCTACCAACAGGTTTGTAAAAATCTAGGCATGAAACCATCCAATCCTTAAGCTTTATTGGGCTCCATTGCGAAAAGGGCCTCCTTGATTTCCTTAAGCGTGATTTTGCTTTCAAGAGCCTGGTTCAACTTGGAGGTGATGAGGCTAGGGACAACATTCAACAAGCTATCATTTTTCTCAACTCCTATTTCTTCCCTGGACATCTTATCAAAATGATTTGAAGCTGTCTTTTTTATGCTTACAAAGTCCTCCAGAACGCAATTTTCTTCTTTTATTTCAGTGATGGAATTATGTCCTTTCCTAGCTTGAGCTTGTTTATGAAAGAAAGAGGAGTTTCTGTCGAAATATTTCAACAAAAGACTTCTAGACTTGAGCCTCCAGTACTCCTCTTCTGCCAGGCATGCCTTGTGGAAAATTTGGTGGAGCTTGGCCTCCTTGTCCAGTTCTTCTTTAGTGATTTCATCTGTTTCAAGATGGAGATGCTGGCTTTTTTTTCGATTTGAATTTTTTTTTATATCTAATATAATGCAATGCGTAATCCCCCATACTTAAATTCAAAAAGAGTCAAGGGATCTCTACTTGAATGGTTCATGAGGCACAATACTTGCTAAGGTTTTGCAAATGGGGTAGCAAGCTAAGTGGGCTTGATCGTGGGAAAAACTCCACAGTTAAGCCGCTTGAGACAGAGGAGTTCTGGGATGGGTGACCTCCTGGGAAGTCCTGGTTACCGGGTGCAAGCCCCGGAAGTGATGATTGATGCTATGTGATTCGTTCTCCACATTTCACTAGTTTCAATCCCACTTCTTCACCCCTGTGAGCATCACCCGATGCAATGAGTGCTAAGTGAACTATTCAAAAATCAGGAGAAATTAGTCAGTTACGACTACCTCTCATGGAAATGGTCATACGTTTGAATGACTTACTTAACGCAGTTGAATCCCAAAAATGATATCTAATATAATGCACTGCGTAATCCCCCATACTTAAATTCAAAAACAGTCAAGGGATCTCTACTTGAATGGTTCATGAGGCACAATACTTGCTAAGGTTTTGCAAATGGGGTAGCAAGCTCAATGGGCTTGATTGTGGGGAAAAACTCCACAGATAAGCGCCCTTGAGGCAAAGGAGTTCTGGGATGGGTGACCTCCTGGGAAGTCCTGGTTACCGGGTGCAAGCGCCGGAAGTGATGATTGATGCTATGTGATTCGTTCTCCACATTTCACTAGTTTCAATCCCACTTCTTCACCCCTATGAGCATCACCCGTTGCAATGAGTGCTAAGTGAACTATTCAAAAATCATGAGAAATTAGTCAGTTACGACTACCTCTCATGGAAATGGTCATACGTGAATGACTTACTTAACGCAGTTGAATCCGAAAATGATATCTAATATAATGCACTGCGTAATCCCCCATACTTAAATTCAAAAAGAGTCAAGGGATCTCTACTTGAATGGTTCATGAGGCACAATACTTGCTAAGATTTTGCAAATGGGGAAGCAAGCTAAGTGGGCTTGATTGTGGGGAAAACCTCCACAGTTAAGCGCGCTTGAGCCAGAGGAGTTCTGGGATGGGTGACCTCCTGGGAAGTCCTGGTTACCGGGTGCAAGCCCCGGAAGTGATGATTGATGCTATGTTATTCGTTCTCCACATTTCACTAGTTTCAATCCCACTTCTTCACCCCTGTGAGCATCACCCGATGCAATGAGTGCTAAGTGAACTATTCAAAAATCATGAGAAATTAGTCCGTTACGACTACCTCTCATGGAAATGGTCATACGTGAATGACTTACTTAACGCAGTTGAATCCCAAAATCATATCTAATATAATGCACTGCGTAAACCCCCATACTTAAATTCAAAAAGAGTCCAGGGATCTCTACTTGAATGGTTCATGAGGCACAATACTTGCTAAGGTTTTGCAAATGGGGTAGCAAGCTAAGTGGGCTTGATTGTGGGGAAAAACTCCACAGTTAAGCGCGCTTGAGCCAGAGGAGTTCTGGGATGGGTGGCCTCCTGGGAAGTCCTGGTTACCGGGTGCAGGCCCCGGAAGTGATGATTGATGCTATGTGATTCGTTCTCCACATTTCACTAGTTTCAATCCCACTTCTTCACCCCTGTGAGCATCACCCGATGCAATGAGTGCTAAGTGAACTATTCAAAAATCATGAGAAATTAGTCAGTTACGACTACCTCTCATGGAAATGGTCATACGTGAATGACTTACTTAACGCAGTTGAATCCCAAAATAATATCTAATATAATGCACTGCGTAAACCCCCATACTTAAATTCAAAAAGAGTCCAGGGATCTCTACTTGAATGGTTCATGAGGCACAATACTTGCTAAGGTTTTGCAAATGGGGTAGCAAGCTAAGTGGGCTTGATTGTGGGGAAAAACTCCACAGTTAAGCGCGCTTGAGCCAGAGGAGTTCTGGGATGGGTG
>APFE030855633.1:6132-20188 GCA_000404065.3 Pinus taeda | reverse complement strand
TGGTGGTGGAGGAGGTGGAGGTGGAGGAGTAGAAGGAGGAGGAGGAGGAGGAGGGGGTGGAGGAGGTGGAGGTGGAGTTGTAGGTGGTGGTTAATAAGGAGTTAGAGAATGGGGACGAGGAGGAGGGAGAGGCAGAGTGAAGGTGGAGGAGGAGGAGGTGGTGGTGGTGGAGGTGGTGGTAGATGAGCAGGTGGAGGAGGAGGGGTAGTAGGAGGAGGTAGAGGCAGAGGTCATGTAGGAGGCAGAGGCAGAGGAGGTGGAGGAGGAGGTGGAAGGAGAGGAGGAGGTAGAGGGGTGGTAGAGGTCGAGGTGGTGGAGGAGGTAGAGGTGGAGGTGTTGGAAGAGGTGGACGTGGAGGTGGGAGAAGAGGAGGTGGAGGAGGAGGAGGAGGAGGTGGTGGTGGTGGAGAAAGAGGAGGAGGAGGATGTGATGGTTGAGGAGGAGGAGGAAGACGAGGTGGAGGATTAGATGGTGGAGGTGGAGGTGGAGGTGGAGATATGCATGTTAACTTAAGATTCATGTATTAAATTAAAATATTAGATTTTCACTGTCTTCTCCACTGTTGGAAATGAAAGATACAGTCTCATTAATCTTGAACATATATCTTCACATACATAAAATCCTACTATTAAATGATAAGTAATTCATTTAGGAATATTTCCTCCATTCACAAATATAGTGATTCAAGTACATCAAATTTATTTTACGTTTAGGTATGATATATTCGACAAGAATTTGAAGCATTTTTGAAGATAAAAAATTTGTGTTTATTTTGTTTAAAAATTTTGTTAGTCCCTTAAACACTTATAGTTCTAGTTATGTTCTTCAATGAACCATTTGTTTGGGAATGACCAGTTTCATCTAATTATCATTGATTTCAGAAGTGTTGGTTAAAGTTAACGTTGCTTCTTGAATAAGGGGCCTTATGTTCTTGTTTTCTTATCTTTACATGAGAAACATAGGATATTAGGAATCATATATGGATTTTTTTATTCTTAGCCATTCCAATTTTTTTGTGTAGTTATTATTAATTTTTTATATATCTAATGGTTCAAGGAAAAAAAAGTCTAGTTCACTTTTTGGCATGACCTGAGCTTCTTTCCTTTTTAGAGAATCCACAATTTATCTTGTATTTTGTTTCAAAATATTTATTAGGAAAGGGAAATATGTTATACTTTTCTATTTGTATGGAATAATGACCTATGATATAGGTTCCTATGTGTTCATTTTAGGGGACCTATTTTCATGGGAACAACATTCCTTTAATGAAATTATAATTTTGAGGAAAAGGCTAAAGGAGAAACACATATAATTAGTGGAGGAGGAGAGATTGATTAGTGTATTATAATTTTTGAAGTTGAAATCCTTTTATGATAATTATTTTGTAACATGTTATGCTAAGTAATGAACATTTTTCTTTGTGGGTTATATTTTTGAACTCGAAAATTGTGGCTTTACAATAAGTTTGTGTTAATTAATTTTTTTATCATATAAGATATTAAATTTCATTAAATATTTTGTCTTTTACTCAATCTCATTGTGCATTTTGTGTAATTTCAAAAAATTGTGTATTGATCAACAATTATTAGAGTTTTGATTGAAGAAGAAAACACAATAGTTATTATAATAGTTACACACCAAGGAGTTGAAAAAACTTATAGATGGTGATGAATCACCAAATTCTAATGATGTTGGTTTATTTGAAGCGAAGTAATTGGATAATTATTTTTCTATTAGAGAATCAATGCATAAGAAGGAAAAATAACTTGATGTAAATATTAAATGAGGGATTCACTAATAATTTACAAGATTTTATAATTATGTGAATGATTCACTAATATTTTACAATTCATTGAATGATGCACCAATATTTTACAATATTTGATATTTTAGTAAAATATTCCAAAAAAATTAATATATACTTATTGTAGTGTAGTAGAAAATGACCATTGGTTACTAGTAGAAAGAAAAACAAGAAATCACATGAAGATAAAGAACATAGGAATAGAAGAAGTGAAATGATACAGTAGAGAAGCAACAAAGTGTTACTTTATATTATATTCTCTTGAGAAGACAATCACAAAAGATACAATGATGCATACATTTCCATATATATATATATATGATGATGATGGTGGTGGTGGTGGTTAATGTCCACTGAGACCAAACATTGGTCTATCAGACCTAAAGAAACAAATTATTTATTCTGATTTAAGATTTTATTCCTATGCTCAAAAAGCTTGGAGAGAAGCCTCCCGAGCTCACTATAATTTTAACATTGTAAGAGGCTAGGAAGGTCAGTATTGTAACAAAGATTATGATACTAAGAACTAATGTGGTTGTACGCAGGGCACTCTAAGAGGAAGTGGTTTTCATCCTCGATTATCCTATTCTCACATATATGGCAAATCCTTTCCATCCATGGTGTTTTAGTAGCTACCCAACAACCCGTTTCACTATGGAGCTCATGAGAGTTCATTCTAATCTTTTCTATATTAATTTTTATCTTTGAGATAGTTAAAATAGAGGGATACTTTTGATCTTCTAGGGTGGGGTTGACGACCTTCTTATAATAACTTAATTTTATTTTAGTTGCTAAATATTTCTCACACCACATGTTTTTTTGAACTTAGAAGTAATAATATCTTTAATGTTATTAATGTTTTGCAATGCATCATTCTCGTTGATATCCCAATAGTTTATTCAGGCCCTTGTGTCTTTATGCCACCTGCGATTGAGCCTTAGGTGGTTTTGGCTGGAATTTAAAGCTAGCTTAGTAATTCTATGATCATCTATGTTATTGATTTTATGCTTATACAATAGAAACCTAATCATAGTTAGGCTCTCAATAGGGGAAAGACCTGCTTCTATAAGGATAATAGGATAGGGTGTATTAATTTTAATTTTCAGGTTATAAGTTATAAAACGCTTATGGATTTTTTCAATATTTCTCCATGATTCTTTGGAGATGCTACAACGCCAAACCTCACAGCAATATAAGATAATAAGAGTGAATAAATTTTCAAAGAGGAGCTTATTTCTATCCCACATTACGAGGTTTGTTGTTTTACAATTATTTTCAAGACCAAAATAAGCTTTCCACCCTCCATTAATCCTTTTCCCAATGCTATGGTTCCAGTTAAGCTTGTGATGAATATTGATTCCTAGGTACTTGTAAGAGTGCACTTCCTCCAAGTTATTATTATCATACATAAAATTAGCGTAAGTGTCCTTCTTTGAACTGATAATTATAACTTTTGTTTTGTTAGTGTTAACAGTCATACCCACGGTCGAGCAGAAATCCTTAAGAAGCCTGAGTTGCTTATCAAGATCAGATGGGCACCTTGCGAAAAGAACAATATCATCAGCATGAAGAAGAAGGATGATGACTATCTAAGCTAAGATTGTGCCATCACATCCTGCTTCCTCTAAATAGCTTTCGAGATTATGGATGTAAATTCCAAATAGTCTAGGGGGAGGGGGAAACTTGTTTAACTCTGATGTTACACTTAATATCTTTCGACCACCCCTCATTTCTCTTTAGCTTGGCAATTACATTATCATATAACCTTATAGCGCTAGATCTCAACTCGAGAGTAACCTTTAGCTCTTCTAATCTATTCCAAAGGTTGTATCTAGGAATCGTATCAAAAGCCTTTCTAAAGTCCACAAAGCAACAAAATAAATTGGATTTATCATTATGGAATTCCCTCATAATGATTCTAAGCGTAATGAGGTGGTAATTTGTTGAGTGGTGCCTTTTGAAACCTGCTTGGCCTGTAGCCCGCTTACCTTCACTTTCAAGCCATATGCTTAACTTCTTTTCCAAAATACTACTATATAACCTGGATAAGGGAGGGCTGGTCATAATTGTCTAATAATTAGAGGGGATTTTTTTATCCCCACTTTTAAAAATTAGGATAATGAGGCTCTCAGTCCAAGGGTTCGGGAACCCTTGATTGACTGCTTGATTAAAAAGCTTGTGGATGTGGGGGATGAGGACAGGACCTCCAATTTTTAAGATTTTTGCCTCGTAACCTTTAATGTCCTTAGCTTTCCCATTAGCGAAGTGATTAACCCCAAACTTAATGTCTTCTAAAGAGAAAAATACTATCGTTGTGAGCAGGGTTTTAAAATTATCCACGATATTTGGAGATTCATAAAGCTTTTTAAGATAGGAATTCCAATTGTGAAGAGCAAAATTATTATTATATTTAGTCTTCCTAGTCAAAATTTGCCTCCAAAATTTCTTAGGAGCTACCTTAGAGAGGTGTAAGAGATTCTTCTATCTTTCACAAATGCGCTACCTCTTTTTCCTTTTAGTTAGGGCTTTGTATATTTTTATCTTGACCATTTTAAGAGATTCATCAACAACTTCCTTAATTACTCTCCTCGCACTTTTACAATATTTGTCATACCATCGATTGGTTTTGCTATTTATTTTATTATTTGAAACTTCAATTGGGAACTTGTTAATAGAATATGAGAGGGTTGTAGTAAAATTATGATCGAGGTCCTTTATATTGTATATAATAGATAAAGGAAGAAAATTAGTTTTTAATTCATTTAGAAAGATATCATTTTATTTCTATCAAATATTAAGTTCTTTTGGCTATAAGTATTATTTTCTATGGGAACTGTATGTATGAAAACATTGAGAGTTATAAGTAAAGGACTATGATCAAAGTTAGGTTTATGGTCATTTAAGATGTCAAAATTTATTATGTCATTGTATAATGGGAGATCAGAAATAACGTAGTCTACCACGCTGCTACCAAGTCCATTGATGTTGGTCATCTTACTGGAATTGGGTCACTTCTTTAGACTGTTGCAAATTATGAGATCCTAAGCACTACAGAGCTTGACTAGCTCCGACCCAAACAAATTTTTCCCGAGGTCTTTGGAGCTCCTTTTGTACCTACTAGCCAGAGTAGCGTCTTCATCTAACCAAAGAGGATTAGGGTTGGAATGATTGCTTACAATAATAAATTGGTTGTTTGAAGTTCACGCCTTAAATTCACCTATTAAAAGGATATTACCGTCATTCCTTAGGCTAGAAATATCCTTTTCTAAACCATTGTAAGGGTTATTTTTATCTAGATTCTTCTTCTTATAGAAGTTAGAATTGATGGGGGGAAAATGACGTATTGCTATGTAGGAATTTCTATTATTAATGTCATTGATCTCTATCCAACTATATTGGTTGTGAGGGTCATTTTTATAAATTCTAGCATGGGGGGAGATGTTCTTCTTAATGTAACATGTTATAGATCTAACCCAGAAACATATGAAAATATAAATAAACCCAAGAATAACAAGATTTAAATAGATAGAAATGATTCACTTTATTGATCACACCTTAAAGGTAGGGTAACACCATACATTCACTCCTTAAGGAAGGAGAACACTCCACAAGCCATATGCCTGTTCATACAATCATCCTTGACTCCTTCACATGGAGTCTCTAGCCTCTATATAGACCTCATACATACAGTACCATGGATCATTACCATGGTTCCCTCATACCATCGATTAATACCATGGGCCCATTACATTATTACTAACTACTTGTGGTCCCTTACATGATATGGGTTAACCACCTTATTTATTACTATGGCCCATCCCATTATTACATTATTACCTCGGGTACCTCCCTTGGTACCCCATATTATCCCCCCTAGGTATATAAAATTCCACCTCCCTAAGCATGTTTCATCCCTGAAACATGGGAAGAACACAAATAATAAGATCTACTCAAAAGAGTAGCCCACTGGTACCATGCACGTGCATCTAGCCATCCAAGAGAAAGGTGAACCCTCAGTCTCAGTGGTGCCTCGCTCGCTTGAGATGGAAGTTGATTGTGGTAGCTCTTATGTGTAGATTTATAGTAGGTGGATCTTCGCTCCTCTCTATCTGTCCTGCGGGGGTTGTTGTCTATGTGACTAATTGATTGCCATCTTGATGGTTGTCTTGAGGGGTGATGTGGGTGATGATATGTTGAAGTTTTAACCCACGGTGTCTTTTCCTTTAATTCACCCCTTACTGGAGCCTGACTATTATGTTGTGGTGCCTGTTGTGGTGTCTTATCTTCCACTATTACTTCAACCACTGAGCCCTCCTTTCATTTATCAACACCTGTAACCTTTTCTGCTTCAGCCTCTGTTTGTGTTTGATTGTCTATCATCAGTAGCTCATCATCTAATATGTCAAACCCCGGAACATCTTCTGCTTCAGCCTCCTTGGACTCCACCTGTTTATTAATGGAAATATCCTGTAATGTAATTTTCTTCTTTTTATACCAGAGCTTCAGGAATTTCTTCTCTACATTAATATTGATAGTACCCACTGATTCCATCCAAGGGTATCGCAAAGCAACATCTATGTTATCCATATCTGAAGCATAAAAATCACTATGCAACACATACTTATCCATATAAATCTTCAAATCATTGTACACTTGAACATTCTCATCATCAACTTGTGTATTTTCAATGTGTTTTGTTGGAACTTGCAATTTTTTTGCCAAATTAACATTGATGAAATTATGTTTGCAACTAGGATTTATAGAAACAATGATCTTCTCTTTCTGAATCAATCCATGAACCTGCAATAAGGAGATACCAGCAAAAGATAACCCTTTAGGTTCCTTGGTTTCCCTCAATATATATATATATACTTGATATATATATAGTTTCCAGCAAAAATTAACTAAATATAGAAAAAAAACATATATATATACTTGATTAATATAAATTGATGGAAGGAATAATAGTTAAAATGAACTTCAAACACCAACATTAAGTCCTTAAAGCATCTACAAAATATACACCATCATTGTATGATGTAATGGATGAAATGCGAGTACTTGTCAAGATCATTACCATATGTTGACTCACAAAAAGTGCTTTTTGGGTCAGTATCATAATCAAAATAATTACCATATGTTGGTTCACTAAAAGTTATTTTTGGGTCAATATCGATAATCAAAATATCATCTCAATGATACATAATATCTATTATATTCCATTCTTATGGGATTTAATTTAGAGTTACAATTGATTCAAATTGATAACTATGTTATGACACTTTAAGTGCATAAAATATATAGTTTTAATGGTAGAGTTAATGTGTTAGATATTAAAATTGATGTGTATTGTAAAATTTCAAGAATTACAATGTCATGATCATGAAGTGTACTTAGGGGTCATAGTCTATATAATTCAGTGTGTTTTAAAGATCATAGTGCATTATGGTTCAATTAATTTTAGAGTTAGTCCCTTAAGAATTATCAAGTGACAAACGTCATTGTTTTTTAATGGTAATAGTTGTTAGAGGTTGCATTAAAGTCTTATAAACCATAAACCTTAAATGCTAAACCACCTTAACGACAAACCCTAAACACTAAACCCTAATCCCTAATCATTTTAGAACATTGTAAAAATCATTTTGTAACTTTTATTACACTGTTTATAAAAATAATTTACTAAAGCATTATAAACCCTAAACACTAAACCCTAAACTCTAAACCCCAAAGCTAAAACCCTAAACTGTAAACCTTAAATCCTAAACTCTAAGGATATTATAGAATTTTAAAAAGTGTTTTGTAACTTTTATTTATTTGTTTATTAAAATCATTTAGTGAACCCTTTTAAACCCTAAAACTTAAACCCTAAACCCCAAGCATTTTACAACAGCTTAAAAATATTTTTTTGAGTTTTATTTAAGTGTTCATTAAAATAATTTACTAAATCCTTATAAACCATAAATCTTAAAACATGAACCCTAAACTCCAAACCCCAAACCCAAAACCCTAAATACTAATCATTTTATAACATCTTAAAAAGTGTATCGTAAATTTCATTTAAGTGTTTATTAAAAGCATTTTCTAAAGTGCTAT
Source organism: Pinus taeda (assembly GCA_000404065.3). Lineage (NCBI taxonomy): Eukaryota > Viridiplantae > Streptophyta > Pinopsida > Pinales > Pinaceae > Pinus > Pinus taeda. Next base: position 12,291 of record APFE030855633.1, on the reverse strand, counting down.
AAACCCTAAACCCTAGACCCTAAAACCTAAACCAAAAACCCAAAACCCTAAATGCTAACTATTTTATAGCATTTCGGGAAGTGTCTTGTAACTTTTATGTAACTTTTTCTTAAAATAATTCACCCTATTGTTATAAACCCTAAAACCTAACCCATGAGCCATAAAGCCCAAACCCTAAGCCCTATACACTAAACCTTAATAATTTTAAAACATTTTAAAAGTCATTTCATATCTTTCATTTAAGTTTTTATTAAAATAATTTACTAACGTGTTATAAAACCTAAACCCCAAGCCCCAAACACTACACCTAAAACTCTAAAACCTAAACCCTATGTATTTTATAACATTTTAAAAACATTTTTCTAAATTTTATTTAGGTGTTTATTAAAAGCATTTACTGAAGTGTTATAAACCCTAAAACCTAAACCCTAACCATTTTACAGCATTTTAAAAAGTGTTTTGTAACAGTTATTTAAGTGTTTATTAAAACCATAAACAGGTTTTAAGTGTTTATTAAAACCTTAAACCATAAACAGGAAACCCTAAACCCTAAACCCCGAAACACTAAAACCTAAACCCTAAACCCTAAACCGCGAAACCCTAAAACCTAAACCCTAATCATTTTATCATATTTTCAAAAGAATTTTAAACTTTTATTTAAGTGTTAATTAAAAGAATTTAATAAAGTTATATAAATCCTAAACCCTAAACCCCAAACCATAAACCCTCAACCCTAAACCCTAAACGTTAATTTTGACTTTAATATTTTAAAATATGTTTTGTAACTTTAGTGTGATAAATCCTAAACCATAAACGCTAAACCATAAACCATAAAACCTAAACCCTGAACCCGAAACCCTAAATCCCAAACTGTAAACCCCAAACGGTAAACCGTAAACACTAAGAATTTTATAAAATTTTAGAAAGTATTATGTAACTTTTATTTAAGTGCACATTAAAAGAATTTACTAAATTGTTAGAAAACCTAAACCCTAAACCCCAAACCCCAAACCCTATATCGCAATGCTTAAAGCCTAAAGGATAAACCCTAAAATCATTTACTAAGGTCCTATAATTTCTCAACCCTAAAGCCTAAAACTTGAAAGAATTTTCTAAGGTCTTATAAACTCTAAACCATAAACTCCAAAACCTAAACACTAAACTCTAAGCCCTAAACCCGAAACCCTAAAACCTAAGGATTTTATAGCATTCTAAAAAACATTTTGTAGATTTTATTTAAGTGTTTACTAAAACCATTTAATAAAGTTCTATAAACACTAAACCCCTAATCCCTAAACCATTAAACTTAAAGCCCAAACCCTAAACCCTAAACCCTAAAAATTGTTTTTTAAGTTTTTTATAAGTGTTTATTAAAAGAATTTATTAAAGCATTATAAAACATAAACCCTAAAACCTAATACCCACACAACAAACCTAAACCTAAAACCTAAACCAAAAGCACTTTATAACATTTTGAACCCCAAACCCTAAACACTATGCATTTTATAAGATTTTTTACAAGCGTTTGTAAGATTTTTTTAAGTGTTTATGTAAGGAATTTACTAAATTGTTATAACTCTAAACCCTAAGAATTTTATTTCAATTTAGCAAGCATTTTGTAACACTTTGAAACCCTAAACCCTAAATATTTTATAACATTTAAATAAGTCTTTTGTAACTTTTTTTAACTGTTTATTAAAAGCATTTACGAAAGTGTTATAAACCGTAAACCCTAAAACCTACACCCTAGGAATTTTATAAAACTTTAACAAGAGTTTTGTAACCTTTTTAAGTGTTTATTAAAAGAATTAGAAAAGTGTCCCTCAAACCTATACCCTAAGAATTTTGTAACATTCTAAACCCTAAACCCTCACCATTTTATAATTTCAAACCGTAAACCCTGAGAATTTTATAACATTTTAAAAAGTGTTTTGTAACCTTTTTTTAAGTGTTTATTAAAAGAAATTATTGTAGTGTTATAAGACCTAAACCTTAAACCCTAAACCTTAAACCCTAAACACTAAGAATTTTATAACATTTTAAAAAGCATTTTTTAACTTTTTTTAAGTGTTTATAAAAGTAATTTACTAAAGTCCTATGAACTGTAAGCCCTCAACCTTAAGAATTTTATAACATTTTAAACCCTAAACCTAAACGCTAAGCATTCAATGACATTTTAAGAAGCTTTTTGTAAAAAAATTTCAAGTGTTTATTAAAAGAATTTACTAAAATGTTATAAACCCTAAATCCTAAACGGTAACCATTTTATAACATTTTAACCCAAAAACATAAACCCTAAATCCTAAACTCTAAACCTTAAGTATTTCATAACATTTTAAGAAACAATTTTTTTTTTGAAGTGTTTATTAAAAGGATTTACTAATGTGTTGTAAACCCTAAACGTTAAACCATGATAATTTTATAGAATTTTAAATCCTAAACCCTAAAGCCTAAGCGCTTTATAACATTTTAACAAGTCCTTTGTAACTTTTTTTATGTTCTTATTCAAATAATTTATCAAAGTGCTATAAATCCCAAACCCTAAACGCTAAACCCTATCCCTAGACACTAATAATTTTATAACATTTTAAAGTACATTTTGTAACTTTTTAAGTGTTTATCAAACACATTTAACAAAGTGTTATAACCCCAAACCATAAACGTTAAACCCTAAGCATTTTATAACATTTTAACAAGATTTTTGTAACTTTTATTTAAGTGTTTATTAAAATAATATACTAAAGTGTTATAAACCCTAGACCCTAAACACTAAACACTAAACCCTAGACCCCAAACCCCAAACCCTAAAACCTAAAGCCTAAGAATTTTATGATCTATTAAAAGTAATTTTGTGGCATTTATTTAAGTGTTTATTAAAAGAGTTTACTAAGGTGTTATAAAACCTAAACCATCAACCCTAAACCCTAAACCCTAATCATTTAATAACTTTTTAAAACGTGTTTTTTAACCCATTTTATGTTTTTATTAAAATCACTTAATAAAGTTTTATAAACCCTAATCCCTAAACTCTAAACCCTAAACCCTATAAACTAAACCCTAAACCATAAGCATTTTATAAAATTTTTAAAAGTGTTTTGTAACTTTTATTTAAGTGTTTATTAAAAGAATTTACTAAATTGTTATAAACATTAAACTATACCTCCTAAAACCTAAAACCCAAAACCTAAACTCTAAACCCCAAACCCAAAGAAGTAAAACCTAAACCATAAACCCTAGGAATTTTATAACAATTCAAGAAGCATTTAAGTGCTCATTAAAATAATTTACAAAATTGTTAGAAAACCTAAACCCCAAACCCTACACCCCAAACCCTATATCGCAATGCTTAAATCCTAAAGGATAAACCCTAAAATAATTTAATAAGGTCTTATAAACCCTCAACCCTAAGGCCTAAAGCTTGAAAGAATTTTCTAAGGTGTTATAAACTCTAAACCCTAAACTCTAAAACCTAAAGAGTAAAGTGTAAGCCCTAAACCCGAAACCCTAAAACCGAAGGATTTTATAGCATTCTAATTTTTTTTTTGTAGCTTTTATTTAAGTGTTTACTAAAACCTTTTAGTAAATTTTTATAAACACTAAAACCCTAATCCCTAAACCCTTAACCTTAAACCCCAAACCCCAAACCCTAAACCCTAAAAACCAAAAAAACCCTAAACCCTAAAAATTGTTTTTTAACTTTTTTATAAGTGTTTATTAAAAGAATTTATTAAAGCATTATAAAACATAAAGCCTAAACCCTGATACCCACACCGCAAAACTAAACCCTAAACCCTAAACCGAAATCACTTTATATCTTTTTAAACCCCAAACCCTAAACACTATGTATTTTATAAGATTTTTTAAAGCGTTTGTAAGTTTTTTTTAAGTGTTTATGTAAAGAATTTACTAAATTGTCTAAACCCTAAGAATTTTATTACAATTTAGCAAGCATTTTGTAACACTTTGAAACCCTAAACCCTAAATATTTTATAACATTTAAATAAGTGTTTTGTAACTTTTTATAACTATTTATTAAAAGCATTTACGAAAGTGTTATAAACCCTAAACCCTAAAACCTACACCCTAGGAATTTTATAAAACTTTAACAAGAGTTTTGTAACTTTTTTTAAGTGTTTATTAAAAGAATTTAGAAAAGTGTCCCTCAAACCTAAACCCTAAGAATTTTATAACATTCTAAACCCTAAACCCTCACCATTTTATAATTTAAAACCTAAACCCTAAGAATTTTATAACATTTTAAAAAGTGTTTTGTAACCTTTTTCTAAGTGTTTATTAAAAGAATTTATTGTAGTGTTATAAGACCTAAACCTTAAACCCTAAACCCTAAACCCTAAACACTAAGAATTTTATAACATTTTAAAAAGCATTTTTTAACTTTTTTTAAGTGTTTATAAAAATAAATTACTAAAGTCCTATGAACCATAAGCCCTAAACCTTAAGAATTTTATAACATTTTAAACCCTAAACCTAAACCCTAAGCATTCAATGACATTTTAAGAAGATTTTTGTAACAAATTTCAAGTGTTTATTAAAAGAATTTACTAAAATGTTATAAAACCTAAATCCTAAACCATAACCATTTTATAACATTTTAACCCAAAACCATAAACCCTCAAGCCTAAACTCTAAACCCTAAGTATTTTATAATATTTTAACAAACATTTTCTTACTTCTTTTGAAGTGTTTATTAAAATGATTTACTAATGTGTTATAAACCCTAAAAGTTAAAGCATGAGCATTTTATAGAATTTTAAATCCTAAACCCTAAATCCTAAGCGCTTTATAACATTTCAACAACTCCTTTGTAACTTTTTTTTATGTTCTTATTCAAAGAATTTATCAAAGTGCTATAAATCCCAAACCCTAAACCCTAAACCCTATCCGTAGACACTAATAATTTTATGACATTTTAAAGTACATTTTGTAACTTTTTAAGTGTTTATTGAAAGCCTTTAACAAAGTTTTATAACCCTAAACCATAAATGCTAAACCCTAAGCATTTTATAACATTTTAACAAGAGTTTTGTAACTTTTATTTAAGTGTTTATTAAAATAATATAATAAAGCATTATAAACCCTAAACCCTAAACACTAAACACTAAACCCGAAACCCCAAACACCAAACCCTAAAACCTAAAGCCTAAGAATTTTATGATCTATTAAAAATAATTGTGTAACATTTATTTAAGTGTTTATTAAAAGAATTTACTAAGCTGTTATAAAACCTAAACCATCAAACCTAAACCCTAAACCCTAATCATTTAATAACATTTTAAAACGTGTTTTTTAACCCATTTTAAGTTTTTATTAAAATCACTTAAAAAAGTTTTATAAACCCTAATCCCTAAACTCTAAACCCTAAACCATATAAACTAAACCCTAAACCATAAGCATTTTATAAAAAATTTAAAAGTGTTTTGTAACTTTTATTTAAGTGTTTATTAAAAGAATTTACTAAATTGTTATAAACATTAAACTATACATCCTAAAACCTAAAACCCAAAACCTAAACTCTAAACCCCAAACCCAAAGAAGTAAAACCTAAACCATAAACCCTAGGAATTTTATAACAATTCAAGAAGCATTTAAGTGCTCATTAAAAGAATTTACTAAATTGTTAGAAAACCTAAACCCCAAACCCTACACCCCAAACCCTATATCGCAATGCTTAAATCCTAAAGAAACCCTAAACTCATTTAAGAAGGTCTTATAAACCCTCAACCCTAAGGCCTAAAGCTTGAAAGAATTTTCTAAGGTGTTATAAACTCTAAACCCTAAACTCTAAAACCTAAAGAGTAAAGTGTAAGCCCTAAACCCGAAACCCTAAAACCGAAGGATTTTATAGCATTCTAATTTTTTTTTGTAGCTTTTATTTAAGTGTTTACTAAAACCATTTAGTAAATTTCTATAAACCTAAAACCCTAATCCCTAAACCCTTAACCTTAAACCCAAACCCCAAACCCTAAACCCTAAAAACCAAAAAAACCCTAAACCCTAAAAATTGTTTTTTAACTTTCTTATAAGTGTTTATTAAAAGAATTTATTAAAGCATTATAAAACATAAACCCTAAACCCTGATACCCACACCACAAAACTAAACCCTAAACCCTAAACTGAAAGCACTTTATATCTTTTTAA
>APFE030855629.1:50682-65116 GCA_000404065.3 Pinus taeda | reverse complement strand
AGATTGAAGCATGGTCTGGAATTCACACAGAATCAAGGATACTAGAGCCTTTACATAAAAGGGGACTCTTAGCTAATTATAAATATGATTTGTAAAATGTAGTCACAATCCCATATACATGAGGTTTCAAGATGTTTGAGACTAGAATCCATGTTGGATCAAGTGCATAGTCTTATTCCTACCATCTGAGTTGTCATCATGATCCATATAAGACGAATAAGGAACAAGGTCGTTGATCTACTTACTAATCTCAAATTTATGGAAACATTTACATCCTTGACTATGGAGAGGGAGGTTTGGCTGATGTCCCTCACCAAAAGAGCTTGCTAGAAATTGATACAGGAGGACTTTGCTTCCTTGGATGGGGTGATGAGAATAGAGCAAGGGGTGGGGGGTTTCCACCCCCCCACCTGACCAATAGGTAGGGGGGCGCGACAACATTCCCCATGTAGCTGACATACCCAAGAAACTTAATGATGCATGGGAACGGATGCAGTCAACACACTTTAGGCTTAGGGAATTTAGGTGGAGCACCATGGGAAGGAAGGACACTAGCAGCACCAAGGCAACATGAATTTATATTGATGGGCATAACAAAGATAGGGTGTATCATCTGGGCTATTGCGACCAGCCAACAATTTGCATGGATTCATACATTGTGCCTCTTGGTGGCTCGCAGGGCAACAAAGTGCAATAATGATCATGATAGTGGAGTTGTACCAACAATTATGGAGAGCATGCTAGATAATAATGGTGCCTAGGAATTAGCAAGCAGGCTCGCATAGTCTTTGGATTTTGTAATAGAGAAATTCATACTTGGGTTAAACTCAAGTGATAAAGTCAGTAGGAGTCACACTATAGAGCTCTCCAACCCACAAATAGCCTCCTTGATGACAAAATTGGAGTATTGGTCAGGTTGATTACAAGAGAAGGGAAGGTTTTGGACTAGGCATTTATGTTGTAGAACTAGTGGCGTACGAGGGGGAAAATGTTTTGAAGGTGGAACTCTCGTAGATCAAAACTCAACAAAGAAAATCAATCCTGAGTTGGTATAAGTGTGGGCTCCACAAATTCAAAGGATGACCTGATTGTGTATACTACCCAAGTATCATTTCTCCTAAAGCTCAAAACATTTATGTTTTTCATGGTTGCAACCAGCTCTTTTACACTCTTAACTGGAAATATCACTCCCTTAATGATAACTTCTTGGGGGAATTGAACTACCATTGTGTTGTTCATGTGCCTTATATTTCGATGCATAGTAGAGAAAGTAAAGGGATAGGTAAGTAGCGATAGATTCCATTGATGGAGAACGATGTCTCTAAGAAGCAAAATCTAGAAGGCAGAGGAGGGGTAAGAGGCTAGGTTGCATGAGACTGTATCTTGTGTCATCTTGTTATCATGTTTGAAAATCGGTGGGAGCCCTTTTCTATAGTGGTATGGAACTACCTCTCTAGAGGGGGACAACTAGGATCACACCATCAAGATGTTAAATAGGGTGATGAGACAATCACCTATTGTCATAGGACAATTGTACCATACAATGTGGAGTACCCAACACAAATTATTCTAACAGCAAAACATATCTCTCAATTCTATAGGCTCTCTCTTACATAGTCCAAAGTATCGAGTTCCCTATCATCGTGCCAATGGAGAAGGGAAAACCAAGAAGGGGATTGGTGTATTATACAACTCGTGCAAGTAGAGGCAACTCTCACCTCCAAGACAAGGCACGAGGATCAACAACGTGATACCATGAGTAGTTTCCTTTATAGTGTCAAGAAGAACTAACTCAATATGTAAGGGCAACATCAACTCAGTAAGCTACCCTCTATAACGCAATAGTGAGGGAAAAATGGGAAGCCTAGATCCCTAACATGGGTCAAACCCAAGAAGAAAAAGGCAATACCTACAATCCATTGACCTTTACTGGAAAATCAAATTCATTTTTTGCAGAGTGCTGATGGATAGCCAAGAATCGCAGATAGAAATGCAACACACCCTGGAGCACATGTATGGCCATCTCAGGTATTATGATCATCGCCTAGACCAAATGGATAGCATAATGACCATAATTGAGCATCACCTTGGGATCCCTTTGACAACACCTTGACCCTTGGCTGACCAAGCAAGCCCAATCTCACTAGTTCGATTGGACTCTAACCCTCTCCCTTGATTAGATGAAGACACGAGTTTCTAATCACCTTTTTGCAAATGTTTCTATTTGTAGTTGGATCGACTAGTAGTATCATAAAGGCTTGTTTCAATTTGATCATGCTATGTTTTGTATGTCACTTATGACTCTATGAAGAGTCCAATTTTGGCTATGGTCCCATCTCCCCGTTGAGAGATCAGATTGGACTATGTAGTTTTCAGATGTAACCCTATGTCTTCAAGGTAATAGAAGCTCATTTTACAAAAAAAAATGTAAAGAGATGTTAAAATTCGATAAGAGATATTTTGATGGACTCTAGTATTCTTTTAGGATATGTTTTTGATATGTGTAAAGGCATTATCAGATAGTGGCTTTTATATTTGTAATGATAGTATCAAATGTTGATGTTATGATATATGATAAGGACAAGATGGTGACTTTTTGTTAATATGCATAGTAGGTTAGATTGTTGAATTTTATGCAAGTTGGATTACTGCCATAATTGTTCAAACAATGTTTATCCTCATCCACACCAAATGAATGAAAAATAGGTGTAAACATACACTTGTGATTTAATAACAAAGTGATTCTATTATATGTTTTTTTATTTCAATTGTTTTTATCTATATATACAAAGAATGCAATGGATTGATTTTCAATGAAGGTCTATGCAATGGGATGGAAATGTTGTTTTCAAGAAATGTTTCTATTAGGAAGGGGTCTTAGAAAGTTTTGGAATCAAAATATGGCCAATCTACTATTCATTCATGTAGACTTCAGTAATCGAAATCACTACATGGAAGTGAATCATTTATCCCACAAATAAGAGGACCTCATACACCAATTTGGTGTCGAGATTAACCATGACCTTAAAATTAGATTATTATTATTATCATCATGTTGTAGTAACTACAACAACCCCCAAAATTTTCAATGTGTTCAAATTTTGGAGCCCCCTTATCAAATTCTCAAAAGAACAAACTTCCTAAAATCTCTTAAGTTTCTTTGCTTATTAAGTGCTTGTTGCAATCTGCCTCAACAAATCGTTGTCACATTTCTTAATCTTAGCACACCTTTGAAAGCTATCGCAATCGCATCTTCTAGTGGTAATCCTACATTGAAAATATTTTTGTGTTATCTCCAACCTTATCGCACTTCAAAATGCGACTGAGCATTAATTTCATCTTCCCTTGCACATGTGAAGTAGAACTATATAAGGGCTTTGACCCCATAACTCATTTCATTGTGTTTTTCAGTTTAAAGAGATCTGCCTAGATTTGTTTGATAGAGTTGTTGTCTACCCTTGTGGATTGCGACTACAATTGAGCAACTAATCAAGGTAGGTGCCATCCTCTCACATTGGAAATTTGTCATTTGTACGCGTTCTTTTGAAATTTCTGATTTTGCCATTTGCACATGACCTCTCATCTTCCCATGATGTTTTAGATTCTTATACCTAGAAAAACCTATATATGCCTAGGAAGTTAGCATTCTAACTATCACCATTGCGCTACCCTAAAAAAACTCTGATCTCCTCAATTGCTCAATCATGTCTTAGAGAACCAAAATGTTTAACCATTTCTTCGCAAATTCCAATCACGATTTTCCTTAATCAATTTATTTCCCAAGTGATATTATAACTTTTCATATTGGTGCACTTGTGCACTTTAGACCCCAAGCATTCCCTTTTGTGACCTTCTTTGATGAGACGTGAATGTAACTTTTCTCGTACCTCCCTCGTGCATATTAGCTCATTATCCTTACCTTTGCAAGGGTCAATTGCGACTGAAACTGACGTCAACCCCCTACCCTTGCTTGTCATGCTCATATAGCTTAGTCATTTATCTCCAATACCCTTGTCACTACTAATCATAATCGCACTAACGATTTCTCTTTTTCTCTCAGCTAGCACTCTATTATGTCCTAGTATTACAACCCTATCACTCTATCATTGTAAATTCCAATTGCAATTAAAACATGTTCATCATTCCTTGTTAGTGCACTCACGCTCCCTAGCCAATAATACCTTATATCGATCCCTCTAGCACTAAAAACTCTGATTATGCCCAAGTCATACCTTATCCCAGGAAACTACAACTGTGACTCCTAGTACATTGTGGTTTTATAGGGAAAATATATGAACAAAATAGGAGCTAGAGTAAGGTTCTTATGCTAAATTTTTCTTGTTGCAATGAATATATTTGAAATTCTAGGGATAATAGATTTACAATACATTAATACCTTCATCTATCAAAAGTATGCTACCAATAACAAGAAAAGGGCCAGCTAGAGAAGTAGTTGAAAGCAACATTGAAGGGGTGGTAGACAACCCTAAATCCATAGTGCCCAGTTTGAAGGACATGACATGCTCCATTGATAAATCAATATCTATATCATGGCTTGGGATATTCAAGGAGTTTATTAGGAAAGAGATTCTAGATAAGATAATATAAGATAATTACACTTATGTCCAACTATTGACCATAGAGTAAGTCAAAGGGACTATTGAGTACAATGACGTCCATACAATGCGAGAGAACCAAAAAGTCTCCTATAAAAGATATAATGCATGAATATAAAAGATACAATGCAGGAACATAAAAGATACAATGTATGGAATTCCTTGGTGGAGAAGATCTAGGATCTAATGGGTTTGAGGATTAGACCCATCTCTCCTAACATCTGAGGCTGAATGAAGAACACCGAAAAAACTTCCCAAAGTTTGTTGGCCCAATGAAGGGCCAGTGGAGAGTGAAAACTGTCCACTAAACCATTTCCTGGGGGAGTTTGTGCACTACTAAGTTCTGGAGGATCTATTATGTCTCCCAGGATTGGATCTGAGACAAATTTTATGCTGCAATCTCATGCAGCGGGGCAAGGTCATATGGATCCTCATTAATCTAGAGTCTGGATATGAATTGGTATCGATTAGTCTCTTAGTGCCCCTGTCTGAAGGTACTACCCTAAAGAATGTCATGATCCTCTGTGTGGGGTCTGATCTGATGGGAGACTGAAGAATATGTGCTCAGAACCTAAGAGCATCCTGCATAAATAAGGCCAAACATCTCTAATCGGGATACCTGACAGAGTCGGCGAGGGTCTGAGAATATTTGGACAAGCAATGAAACCTTCCTCTGATCTCATAGTAGATAGAGCATCCAAAAATGAAGTGCACCTCGGTCTCCCCTTCCTATAAATGACATACCTAGAATATTATGTCTGGTTTATTAATCTGGTGGTCTATCTCTACCCGAAGTCTATGAGTACCTACTCTGAACTAGCCTAGAGGAATGTGAAGAGCATACATCCAGTGGCGAAACATATACTGGGGCCAAACAATGAGCCTGTCACTCACCTCCAAGAAGTGCTCAACGTAGAAGGCCATCTTTAGGCGCAACCCTCCCAAAGGATTGACCTAGTTGACCTATTCAAACTGCCTATAGATGTCCTCCGTGATGATCTTGTTCAGCTCCTGTCTAGTAGGTAAAGGGTGACCATGAGCATCTAATGAATATCGGAAAGGAGGGAGACTATCCAACTAAATTCCTACTGACTCTAAGAGATCTGAAAGTCATGTAAACCAACATCTAGCCTGACCTGAGGGAGTATAACGGGTAATAGTCTCAGAGGAGCAATATGCCAAGTAATGATGCTTGTCCCTACTCTTTATCGATTTTGCAAAGCCCTGGACACGATGCAAGAATGATACCAATTTGAAGATTGTCTCAAGATGAAAGGGCTGAGCTCCAAATTTTGCAAGGATGATGTGTGGAGGTACTGTCTGTTTGCATCTAAGGATGTAGAAGAGAAGAAGAATATGGACTCTCTCAATTGAAACCCAATTCGAATCAAGCAAAGATGGTCCCAAAATCTCTGAGCCATATGGAATAGTGGGATGGATCAAGGTGTCCATGAGGCTCATCTTTGACAAGTTGTCCTGGAAGTGATGTTGAGAGAACTGTCTCTCGAGAAGGGCTAAGGATCCATATCCTTTGTTGATCTAAGGCTGAAGCGCTAGTCGCAAACTGAAGCGAGGACCTGAGAATTGCACCCCCAAGTAAGTATACGTGCTAGTGATATCAACCTCCTCCCCTCTAAATAGGAAGTGAAGGTCTGAAGTTTTCTTCACCCCATTGAAGATCATAACCTTGGTTTTACTTAGGTTGACCGTCAACTATCGAAGATCACAAAACAGAGCTAAGGCATCCAACTACCTTTGTAATCCTCCTAGGGATAAGGAGAGGAGGACCACGTCATCAACAAAGAGTATAATAGATATCAGAACCTGGTGAAGAAGGCAGCCATCCGTGTCTTGGATATGTTAGTGCAGAAATGCCTCCAACTCATCAATATAGATCCCAAACAGGGTAGGGGACAATGGAAAACCCTATTTAACCCCAATATTGCTTTGGATGAAATCATACATCCCCTGAGCCATGTGAATATGACCAAGGACAGACTCATATAGGCACGCAATAACTGTCAATAGGGTTGTCTAGATGTCAATATCTTTGAGTCTCTGGAGTAAGGCTTCCCTCGAAACATAGTCAAAAGCTTTCTGAAAATCTATGAAACGATAGTAGACTTTCAAAGAGTGGTGTCATGCCTCCTCAATCACAGTCTGGAGGGTGAAGATGTGGTCAATGGTTTAATGAGTTGGTTGATCCAATAGTTATTTCACTGAAGAATTATGTCAGAAGGGATAAAACTACAATGTAGGTGGGAACCTAAGTTTATTATGTCTTCTTACTTGTTAGATGGCATTTATGCCAAATTGGATTTTCCTGGGATGGGATGGAAATGGACCTTTCCAATGATAGATTGTTGGTGCACATATATTGCAAGTTGATATGGGAGACAAGCTACTGAGGTGCTTATGCAAATATCACTGAACATTTGATCTTAATGTGGTATCATATGCTACTCTATGTTGAACCACCATGTATGTCTGACAAAATAAGAGTATCCCTGCCAAAGATTGTTGATTGGATCACTCTCTTGATGGAATATTCATACGAGTCTTTACCACGTATAAAGGTTTGCATCTATTGCCTCTATTTGTGGTAGATAAATTGGTAATGAAGGAGGTTTCTTAACAACATTCTATAGGGTTATCTAATTCACTACAAAAGGTGAAGAAGTCACCTTGGTCGATCATTCCATATTACATAGGATCATATAGTTTGAAGAATATGAAAGTAGAAAAAATAGAAATGCGGGAACTAGAGCGCTTCAAGTTTGGTGAGTTAGTCTATCATAGTTATGATCCTAAGGGTGTGGCTACTCAACATTGTGCACGAATAAGGAATAGTTGGATGTATGTTTCAACATCTTATCAAGAAGAAAAAAAGATCAAGAATTTCTTCAACGCTAATAAATAAGTTGAAGTTTCCAAAGGGGTAGATCCATCTAAGAATACAGATGCTCCATATGATCGAGAAGAATAACCCTAAGACAACATGGACACTCAAGAGAAATAAAAACTTAAAAAGAAGCAAGATCAAGAAGCCAAGAGAGAAAGAAATAAGAAGTTCAGAGAAGACGAGGATGCAAAGAAGTTGGTAGAAAAGGAGAAGAGAGAGAAAGAACAAGAAGATGAAAAATTAAAGCAAGAAGAGGAGGAAACAAAGAGAAAAGAGGAGGAAAGTCCAAAAAACAAGAGGCATTGCGGAAAAGGAGAGAACAAGCACAAAATAAAAAAGAAGAAGAAGCCCTGAAGAAATAAAAAGAAGAAGAAGAGTTGAAAATAAAATAACTTGAAGAAGAAGAGAAAATGAAGAATGAGGAAGAAGTGATAGCCAAGCAATTAGAAGGAGATTTAATTGCCAAAGAATAAGTTGATAAAAAGGTAGAGGAAATCAACTTGAAGAATTTGACAATTGAACCAATTGTGGCTACCTTAAACATTTTGCCTCCAACACCCATTAGAGGAGGACATCTCCCACTCAATGAGATGGGTGTCATGGTCAAAGGAGAAGAAAGAATATTAGACATATCAAACTTTACTTTTAACCAATTCAAGTTTAAGATCAATGAGGAGAGAAGAAAGTATTATCCTAATGAGCCATATAGGCTTGCCTCAATTAATATGGAAAGGGAGATTGTAGTAGATACAAGGACCAACCTTGAGGAAATATTTTTTGCATGCACGCCATTTGCATCAATAACTAAGAAGAACTTGATTACCTATCTACAGAAGTGGAAATATTAAAGAAGGAGATAGCTCGTGCCCAACAATAGAATCGACAACTTTGCATAGAGAATCAAAGTTTTTCCATTATGAATTTTAGTTGAGAGAGACTTCAAGAAGCTATTCATGAAGGGCTCAAAGAGATGGAGGAAATAATGAAACAAGTTTATGATGAAATAAGAATCCTGCATAAAGTAGTTGCTCCACTAGTTGAAATGCAAAAGGAATTGCAAGAAAAGGGAACTTTGATAAGATTAACTCTTTCAACAGTGGATTTTATTCCAGAATGGAACACACAACACCCTAATGCACCGACAAAATTTCCAAAGAAAGGTAGAATGGAGGCTAAGTTATATAGGGTGGAAGTGAGGACGTTTGTGCAATCACATGAACAATTGAGCATAAACATGATTAAAAAAATATCATCTTATAAAAAATTACATAATGTATTGGAGGCCCTAGTAAGTGTATTATTTCCCATTGTAGATCAACAAATTATGCAATATACTAAAGCAAAATACAAGATCTACTTCTACAACAAACTTGCGGAAGCTTAATCTATTTTGAGCAAGATCAAATAGAACAAATATAACTAAAAATTAGAAATCAATCACACATGAACACAGAAGAATACTCTGGGGAAAGCCTCAGCTAAAAACCCTGATCTCTGTATTATCATACAAGTGGAAATATGTTCAGATTACACAAAGCATTAGCTCACAAGCTATCCTGCTCTCAATACAATCCAACAATACAACTCGCAGACTGAATAGACACAACATATGCCTTCCCTCAACCCTCCAAGCCTCCTATCTCCTTGTACAATTTTACTTGGGGTCCAATGCTGCCACCTATGTGAATTGGCCTCATCACTCACTCATTAAACTCAAAAGTAACTGTGCAATCTCCAAGGAATGAATTCCTTCTGCATGCAAGAGATATCCTCCATGGAATATTCCTGCAACTGATAGTACACTGTCCCATTATCTGATCTCAACTGGGTCTCTCACTGAACTGACATGCATGAGTTATTTATGAGAGAATATTTAGTTATCTAAAGTGCAACAGTTACATGCATGCATGCATTAACTAACTGAACTCACAATTAGTTCAAAAAACTATTTGAACTAATCTAACTGGACTTAACTCAGTTAACTGAGCTAACTAATTACAACTCAAAGTACAACTCATCCTAATCTCCTTTAATCAATGGATAACTTCCTCAATCAATGGAGAAATTGTTGCATGTCTCCACATAGACTTCATGTTTGATTTCCTATAACTAATTAACTCAAGATTATTTAATTAATTATTTTACAAACAACTGCTAAGATCAAATTTCAATTTTAATTCACAATTTTAGTTTAGGGACTAACTAAAATTGCCATGTATCCCAAAATGCTATTTTTAGCACTTCTATTTTTAGCATTTCTTGTTGCTATTTTCAACACTCCCTTTCAACAAGAAAGGGATTATCAGTAACCCTAATCCTGTCTCTGTGGAACTCGAACATGCATTTTGACAATGCCTTAGTCAAAATATCTGCATCTTGTTCCTCGGTCGAAACATATAGCAACAACATGATCCTCTTGACCACACAGTCTCGAAGATGGTGATACCGGCTATCAATGTGCTTGGACCTGTCATGAAAAACTGGATTCTCAGAGAGTTTGATACAACTCTGATTATCGCAGTAGATCACAGTTGGATCCATCCTTTGACCAAACAATCCCACTAGAATCTTCCGCATCCAAATGGCCTCGCATGCTGCATGACTAGCAGCCATGTATTTAGCCTTTGCTGAGCTAAGTGCAACTAACCTTTCTTTCTTGCTATACAAGGAAACTATTGTTGAACCAAGGTTGAAGATTCCTCTAGAAGTGCTCTTCTAGTCTAATGGACACCCTACCCAATATGCATCTGTGAAGCCCTGAAGCTTCAATCCCTCTGTCCGTCTGTACCACAATCCATACTGAAATGTGCTTATGAGGTATCTCAGCACATGCTTCGCTGCCTTCCAAAACATCTTGGTAAGCTGAACCATAGCTTGACTCAGCTAGTTCACAGCAAAGCATAAGTCTGGTCATGTAATCACTAGATACATAAGTGAACCCACAAGCTGCCGATAAACAATAGCAGCTACTACCTCACCTGAAGTAGCATCCTCCTTCCTTCAGTTCCCAGTTAGAGGAGTCTGCATGGGCTTGCACTTCTCCATGGGGAAGCACCTGAGTATCTCATTGGCATACTTGCCTTGAGACATAAATACTTCCCCATCTTTCTACCACACTTCCATGCTTAGAAAGTAGTGCATAAGACCCATGTCTTTCATCTCGAACTCTCTTGCAAGGTCCTCCTTGCAAGACTTGATCAACTGATCATCACCTATCAAAATCAGATCATCCACATAAAGAACAATGATCAATGGCTTACCTTCTACCATGATGTGGTAAAGGTTCGCATCTGCTTCACTCTTGGTGAAGCCCAACTCGGTGAAATAGCTGTCGATCTTGGTGTACCAAGCATGAGGTGCTTGCTTCAGCCCATATAAAGCCCTCTTGAGTTGGCACACATGCGACTCACGATCGAAGGTCTCAAAACCTTCCAGCTGCTCAATGTACACCTCTTCCTCAATCTTCCCATTGAGGAACACAGTCTTCACATCCATCTGATGGATCTTCCAACCCATCTGAGCTGATAGTGCCAACAACGATCTGATAGATGAGTACCTTGCTACAGGAGTAAAGGTCTCATTGTAGTCGATCCCCTCGACTTGTGAGAAACCACGGGCAACAAACCTTGCCTTATGTTTCTCAACACTACCATCAGCTGCCTGCTTTACCTTGTAAATCCATCAGGAACTCACCATTGACTTGTCTTGAGGTCTTGGGACAACATCCCACACACTGTTCTGAATGATAGAGTTGTACTCCTCTACCATTGCATCAACCCAGACTGGTTGTTGCACTACCTCCTCGAATGAAGAAGGTTCAAACTCTACACACTCCCCAACCAGGGCCATGTAACCAGTGTACCGCTCGGGTGACCTCCTCTGTCTGCGCTGAGAAGATGGTTCTCCCACATTCTCTCTCGCATCCATCATCAACTTGTCAACTTCCGTTGAGCTTTTCCACCCATCTTTGGAAGACTCAGCATGAGTGGATGTCTCCACTTCCGGATCCTCTACATGCGGCTGCTCCACATCAATATGAGGCTCCTCCTCCTTATGAACTAAAAGTTCCTCCTCTGCATGCAACTTGAGCTCCCTCTCAAGTGATACTCACATGGCTTTCTGCTCATTGAACTTCAGATCTCTGCGTACCACTGTCCTTTGATTAGTAGGCAAGAACACCCAATAGTTGTGGGGTGTATCAGTGTACCCCACAAGTATCCCCAACTCAGCTGTTGGATCTAGCTTCCTCTAGGCATCTTTGGTCACATGGAAATAAAGCGATGATCCAAAGATCCTGAAGTGACTTACATCTGGTCGCTTCCTGGAAAAGGCCTCCATAGGTATCTTCATCCCTAGTATACAGTGTGGGCTTCTATTCTGCAAGTTACTACTGTATTGCATGCCTCAGCCCACAAATGAAGTGGTAGGCTTTGGTCATGCAACATTGCTCGAGTTGCTCCCACAATCGATCTGTTCTTCCTTTCGACCACCCCATTCTGTTGTGGTTTATGGGATGTTGTCAACTCCCATTTAATTCCTTCTGCTGCGCAGAAGTCCTTAAACTATTGGGAGACATACTCTCCACCATTTGTTAAGCCCCAAACTTGCATCTTTCCTACACATTTTTCTAGCTTCTTTCCATTCACCTGGACCTCCTAAGCTATCAATATCATTGCATATTAGTCATAAAAGAGCATTTAAAGTGGTTTCTTCACTATATCTTTGTGTTGTTGTTTGAACTAGATTTTTGCTTATGAGCTGCGGAATCTTGTCACTTTCCGCAACTGGTTCAACTTTCCGCAGCCGTTTTTGTTAAACTACAGGTTTTAGGTGTCACAAGGCAAAGCAAGCCACATGGGCAAGTTGGAAATGACTTGGACATGGGTCAGGTCCCATTGGTCCAGCTGGATTCATCAAAGAAGCCCGTGGTCAACGGTGGTCAAATAGGAGAGTCCTACGGCAACAGGACTCCGTTTTCAAGCACGTGAAGACCTCCGTGACCGTTTCTAGATCTTTGGAGGCACGTTGACACCTGTAGGCTGACTACGATGTGGATCCAACAACTGCTTTCAATAAGATTGCGTAATCTCGGTGACCATGCTGCTAAATCCGTGGACGTTGTTCTTCACATGTCCTCTGTTCACGTAGTTTTCCTGGAAAAACAATTATGTAACCTTTGTTATAAATAACGCGTTCTGATACACATAATAGTTAGTCTTTTCAAATGTAAGTTTGTTGTTAAGAACTCATTGTGCCGTGATACCAATTTATTGCTATAACTATGTTTTGAGATATATATAAGAAGACTCTGTTCTACATGTTTGCATGAACGTGATTTTGAATTGATAGCCTGTTAGCCGAGGTTGTGCAGAGGGCCCTTGCACACTGAGGTTTCATTTCCTTTGTTGCTGTATAGTATTTATGCATCATTTCTTTTATTTTCAGTGCATATGTTTTATAGTTATTCATTTGTGTATATATTTCTAACATTTCACTGTTGTTCATGATTTTACAAGCTTTGTATAACGCTGATCAGTGTGTGTATGTTTCAGGATAGAGTAGGCAGCCCAGGCATTTGCATATAATTTTCATAATAACTAGTGATATGGAATTCATCCTTCGCTAATTTTGCTTTCTTAGTTTCTTTTAATTCCAATTCTGTTTTGTTGAGTTCAGTTTTGTTCATTTGCTTTGTTAAGTTAGTTAAAAATCAACTTGCTCATTTCATTGACAGTTACCTCTGAAAGCCATAGCGAGACTAACTGGCGAGGGATTGAAATATGAATGCTGCGATTTGATTTTAGTTTACTTTTCTGCAATTAGATAATTGGATTGCTCATTTCATTGACATTTACCTCTGAAAGCCATAGCGAGACTAACTGGCGAGGAATTGAAATATGAATGTTGTGATTTGATTTTAGTTTACTTTTCTGCAAGTAGATAATTGGATTGCTCATTTCATTGATAGTTACCTCCGAAAGCCATAGCGAGACTAACTAGCGAGGGATTGAAATATGAATGTTGTGATTTGATTTTAGTTTACTTTTCTACAGTTAGATAATTGGATTTCTCATTTCATTGACATTTAACTCCGAAAGCCATAGCAAGACTAACTGGCGAGGTATTGAAATATGAATGTTGTGATTTGATTTTAGTTTACTTTTCTGCAATTAAATAATTGGATTGCTCATTTCATTGACAGTTACCTCCGAAAGCCATAGCGAGACTAACTGGCGAGGGACTGAAATATGGATGATGTAATTTGATTTTAGTTTTAATTTCTTTGCAATCTTTGATTTCCTTGAAGTGCAGTAGCTTAAATCAATTTTTTGTATTTAGACAGCAGCAGAGATGATAGTTTCATAATCAGTAGTTCATTAATTACTTGTTTTAACTAGCAGCATCTTTTCATTCTTGATTCAAGTGTTATTTTTCACTAGTATAAGACCTTCTGAAGTGTTAAGTTTTGGGAACCCTTATAAAGGACATAATTGCCTTAAAACTTATAACCAAACTTGCCTTCTAGAAATTTAAGAATAGGAATTCCATAAACAAAGATAAAAACCCCCAAAACAACATAAAAAAAAATCAAAAACGACAAAAGTAAGAAATAGGTTATCTTGCACATATAGTGCGCTACACTTCGTCAGCTTACGAATCTCGGATTGAAAATTAATGTAGCAATTTAGGACACACTAAATTGACCAAACATTTTGGCGCCGCTGCCGGGGAAGTGTAACTAGGTAGCCAATTTCTTAAAAAAAAAACAATAAAAAGAAGGGAAAAATTGATAACTTCTTGAAGTATGCTCTCCTCTTGCACCTAGCGTGATCTGGAGGATCAGAAAAGAGAGTTATTGGTTCAATAATTTCTTAAGTATGCTCTCTTCTTGCACCTAGTGTGATCTGGAAGATCA
>APFE030855622.1:73217-87950 GCA_000404065.3 Pinus taeda | reverse complement strand
TGTTTCTTGCATAGTAGTATGTTGTTGTGATTCTACAGGTCCTTTTGAAGCTGAGCAGACAAAGAGCGAGCGACAAAACTCTATCAAGAAAGAGAAGGAATCGAGCGCAAGACTCAGGTTGGCCCTCTTGGTTCTCCTCTCATCTATTTTCATAAAAGGAATCAATAGTAGACTTTGATTGTTTGTTTCTAAGATAGCCACACATCTTAGTGGGAATAGCAGCATCTGTGTGCACACTATTCCCATGTAATAGGGAGTGAGTAGCAGAACAATGGAAAAATGACATATAAATCATCTACTAAAGGATGAATTTCACATGTCATTCAAGAGGAAAAAAACACTGATTGTTTAGCAAACTTAAAATAGAGCACTCCAATAGTGAATTCTGAGATAATTCTTTGTTTATCTAAACAAGAAGACATAAATTCATGGTGTAATGATTCAAATAGGAAACTTACATCACAAAGAGGTACATCATCATAGAGACTAACACGAGAATTACTGAAACAAGTCAATTCGGCCTTCTAATGTTCACTAAAAGTATTTGAAATGTATAAATTACAAGTCTCTTTCTTCACACGCAGACCAACCCCTTTACTATGTTTTTTACATATTATATACATCAAAATATTCGACTATTAGTGGTTATCTTTGTAGTCCTTTCTCAGCCTAAAGGAAATTAGAGAGTCTAACATATTATCTCAAGAAGTCATTAAGGTAGCATTGTTGACTTGGTTTTCCACTAGATAGGGGTTTTTCCCTTGATGTCTGCCTCTATCTGGTGTTTATGATCTTTGTGCTATTGTTTTGGTAATTACTTAATGGACTAAAAGATAAAAGAAGAACATAAAGATAAGAGAATCACAGGTAGTTATCTATATTAAAGAAAATATTTCTGCCTTTCTGATTTTCTAACAATCAGTTGCCCAGAAATCAAAAATATGAGAGCTTGACCCCTCGACCTCCATTCCACTTATCCAACACTTTAACCACTAGGCCAAAATATATACCTTATTTTGGAAATGAGGAATATTGTATTTGAATTTTATTTTAACAACACTTTGAAATGCCACAACGTTTTATGGGTTTGAACTCGATACCTCCACCAAATAATCCAACTACTTTTTCCAATGCACCACACATTTTTTTTTGGAAGGTTACTGAACCAGAGTGTATTTATGTTGTTGATACTCTGTGTATTATGAAGAAAGGATGTTTTGGAGCCCCACATTTTGTTGTCTGAGCAGGAAAGTGACTTTCTAGATACCACAATCTATGTAGCAAGCCATAAGATGTGTTTTGTTGTAGGTTGGAGGGTTATTGAATGTTAACATCACTTTTGCATTACATAATAAAGTAGTCATTCATTGGCAGTTGGCCTAGAGACATAGCCTACATTGGGTGAACTCTGTTAACAACCTAAATTTTTCTTTTCTCTTTATTTTTTGTTATTTATTTGTTTAGTTCAATATTTCCATTCACTCATTAATTTAATTCACACTTATAGTTTTTTCTGTTTTTTAGGTAATGTGATTCTAAGATGACTGTCATGCCTAACCTATGGCTTGAGTAGTTGCGACCGAGGGGAATTTAAGTCCTCAAAATCACTTAGGGATCGCACCCAACCTGGGCCACACTATCCCTTAGCATGGCTATATTTTTTTCCATGGGGTTTCGAATCTATGACCTTTTCACCATGATGTGCCTTAATAAAACACCCCATCACTGTCTATTTCATGTCTAGTGGGAAATTCACACTTATGGTTAATGAAAATCAAGTAATAAACCTTGGATCAATTTTGGAATCAAAGTAGGTTTGATAGGATTTGCAAATGTGGATGCTTCTTAGTTCAAAGATTAAATGTGGAGAAGGATTTCTTGAAGAACACAACCTTGAAATTGACTCAAGGTGTATAACCCAAAAATGAAAAATTTCATCACCAAGAGGAGGGAATCATTTTGATTATGAAGAGGACTTTTTGAAGCATTCATGGAAATGAAGACTATGGTGGAAGAGTTATATCACAAACAAAAGAAGTTCGAGGAAGGTTGTTCATCTGTTAAAGTTGAAGGAGGAGTTGGTGTTCCTCCTAAGACTCCTCCATCTCCATCATCCTCTTCTTCTAGTTTGAGCAAAAGCTCTTCTTCAAAGAAAAATTCAAGAAAACTATGTTTAGTTTGCCTTATTAAAACTTGATGTTAATTTTGATTTTTCACTGTATGATGGTGAACTTAATGTCATATCTTGGTTTATGGTCATCTCCTTCTCTCGTTTCCTAGTGTATTGATCACCTCTATTTAAATTTGGAGTGTTTATTAATGGCATCTAATGAGGGACAAGCTTCAAAGCCTGAATTAATCCACCGGAAGAAACTTATGGACAACTTATTCAAGTTTTTATGGGAAAGGTATAGATTATCTCCAGATGATTCGAGCTCACTGAAAGTGGGAGGGAATCAAGAGCCATTTTGGCAATGAAGAAATTCGAATGGTTACAAACAAAAATCAAGAGGAAGTTTACAAGCTTGGAGGTTGAGTTGTTATTAAACAAGGTGGAGGTTTCGAGCTTCAATCTCTTTGTAGGTATTCAAGAGTTCGTGCTTGATAAGCTAGAACTTGATGCAATAGCACGGAAGGAGCAGGTTGGCGATGCTACATCAAGTGATG
The DNA here is from genome assembly GCA_000404065.3 of Pinus taeda. Lineage (NCBI taxonomy): Eukaryota > Viridiplantae > Streptophyta > Pinopsida > Pinales > Pinaceae > Pinus > Pinus taeda. Next base: position 85,283 of record APFE030855622.1, on the reverse strand, counting down.
GAATGTGATGAGGAAAAGAGTTAAAGTATTTCAAGTATGTATTTTTTTAGATCGGTTTTGTAGAGTTTATGGAAGGTATCAATGTAAAATTTTAGTTCAAAGGGCCCGAAGAGGCAAAAAACCATGTTTTGGATCTACTCGAACGTTGAAGTTGTTGTGATCATAGAAGCATGTTTTGTAGTTGTATATGTAAATATTTTTTGCCATGTAATCCAACTTATATAATAGAGAATGATCTATTTTGTTTAAAAAAAACATTAAAATTTCAAAAAGTTCCATAGAAAAATATTCAAAATAAAAAATATTAATAAAAAAAAAATAATATAAAAAATCGTAAATGTTAAAAAAATAAAAAATAAAAATAATCAAATTATTTTTAAACATTTAATATATATAAACAAAAAATTAAAATAAATTAAAAAATTTGTATGTTATTGTGTGTACAACAGTGGACGAGAGGTGTAGCAATGGGTTGCACCCACAGGGCCATCCAGGTGAGCAGGTGGTTGCCACAGCCTGCAACCCCCTGGGTAGAGGATGATGTCAAGAATCACCCCTCTTCTCGGCATTGTGCATTGTTGCATCACACATTTTTTTATTTAAGTTTTTTTAATATTATATTTAAATTTTTTATTAAATTTATTTTTTTATTGTGTTTTTGGTTATATATATATATAAAGTTAGTTTTGTACTTCTTCAAAAATTTAGATTACATAATCTCCATCATTAACATTCAAACTATTATTGATCTCAATATGTCAAGTGTATAAAAAATAAGAGTCTAGGTCTAAAGACTACAAGAACTAACTGCAACAAAGCTACATGAAAAATCAAGAAAGATACGAAGTGACATATCATAAGATCAGGAGTCATAAGAAGTCACTGGGGCATGTGCACTTGTACCAATTGTAGAAGAGTCTTAAGCTCATATTATAGGTGACTTTCCGGATGAGCCAATCGAGCATCCAAGCTAGCCAAACATGAACAATGGTATCATTGTACCCACTTGATCTTGTTCAGGGAAGAAATTATGTCATTTTGATTTTCATGCTTCTCTTTCGGGACTCTAACCAAAATATTTTTCTTCTGCCAATGGATGGTGATGGAATTCAGGTATTGGTTTCGTCTTCCTCTAGTAAGACCAAGATCAAGGACCCAACTAGTAACCTCCTACATAATATTAGATTCGGAATATGTCTGGTGGTCATTAGAGGCATAGGTCCAACTAGCATATTTTCTCATGAATGCCAGGTGGTGTTGCAAAGTAGAATATATCAATAGCCTTCTGGGATTAGACCTAGGCACATGGTTGGCCTTGTGAACCCCTTCCACTTCCCCCCTATCGATACACATGCATTGCTAGGGAATAATGGGCCAAAAATATCGAACTTGGTCAAGAAACCAGACCACCAAAAAGTTCGAGTTGAAGAAGGTAAGGCTCAATAGGCCAAGACACAAAATGAACCAAAAGAATTAGGAAATGCGGGATAGCCCAAGGATGAAAAAAAACCAAGACAAATTCCTCCCAACTCCAAAGGGTACCAACCTAAAAAAGGACCCACTTTCCAAGAAAACCCTAGACGCAGGACACATTGAACTCCCAGGGAAATTAAGAGAAAGTCACCATACTTAATCCACTCAAACATAAGGAAAGAGAAACATAGAATGGGGTTCAAAAGAAAATTTGATACTTGGAACGTGTTCTCCTGGATTGACTGATTTGAAAAGGTTATAGGTGTGGAGTACAAAATAACCATGTTGATAGGCTCCCTCTGCAATTCTAGTGAAACTAATCAAGTGATGTAGCAAAAATTCTTTGGAAACATGATTTATGGCTTAGTTCCATGAATCATAGACCTTATAGACAAGCTATCATAACTAATAGGGGAAACATTTGAGATGACTTTCATGCACTCCCTAGGCCTTGTCTCTACGCCCACTAAGACCATCAAACCCTTCTCATGAAAAGGTCAATAAGCATGATATATCTATGTAGACTTTACTTCATGAAGTGGCTTGACACCATTAGACAACCCAAAGAATAATCCCACCAATGATGGGGAAGGAGTCCTGGTGTCACATAAATTCATGGCAACAACAATTCTCATTGAAGGAAAAATGAAATGTAGAAGGTTGATCATCAAAATGAATGATGATTAATCTTGCATGCACTATGCATGGGGTGGGTTAGCCACACTACCCCCTATTAAATCCAGTGGGAGGCGGGAAGGTAGCGCCCTTAACCCCTTCATACTCCCCCTCCCCCTATTACTATGTGTTTAACCACCCCGATAAGGGGGTTTATTTTACTTTCTTTCTAATATATTTGTTAAAAAAATATTTTTATTTTTCCATATTTCTCTTTTATTTTTATTTTTAATTTAACTTATTTTTTCAAAATTTGTTTCTCCTTCGTGTATAATTTTTTTTAAATATTATATAATATATATATATATAAAATAATATATATATATATAATATAAATAATAATATCATCTGAAAAAATATACTTAATGGTTTTTTTCTCTCTCAATGTAAGTATATTTTAGAGCTTTATTGTTTATATGGATTTTAAAATTATTTTAGATTAATCAATTAATTTTTTAAATTCATTGTGGTTTTTAATGAGTTTTTTTTTGTTTAAATTTGTATTTAAAATCATCTTTCATTTTTGGTTTTAATCATTCTTTTAGGTTTGGAAAATACATTTTTTTAATATTTAATTTATTCTTATAAGACAAAAAATCAGATATTTAATTGAAAAACTTTTTTTTTCATTACATCATCTATTTTAAAGGGTGTTTTTCATGATTTTGTGTACATTAATGATGCTTTTATAAACCATCATTAAAAGATATTGCAATTTTAGTACCTCATTGAAAGTAAATCAAGTTGTCTCAGACTAACATCTCAAAAGATCCATACTTTTACCGTTCTAAAAAGAGATCCCTTGGAAAAATTACACTTTGATTTAGGTGTTGACTTTTAATTTTTTTCTAATTATGATATTTGATTTATAATTTAATGGTTGAAAAATGTTGAGATTTTAAATTTTTTTTACTCATAATATTTGGTTTTAATTCCAGGGTTGAAAATGTCATAATTTTAAAGTTTTTGTGAGTCATGTTATTTGGCCTTCAACATCATGGTTGAAAACTGTTGAAATTTTAATATTTTCTATGATCATGATTTTGGTTTTTAATGCCATGACTGAAATACACTTTAAAAAAGGGGTGATGCTACATCACAACATTTCGCTTTTAGGGTGTTTTTTCATGTTTTTTGCAGAAAAAATGGCACATTTGAGCTAGAATTTTCATTTTGAGGTTACACGTTAGAGAAAGAAGACTTGACATGTAGAACATGCATATATAAACCAATTTTTATTATTGAATATTGATTGATTGATGTTACATTACCTTCATGATGATTGCCTATATAGGCATTGATTGGCCACGAAAGTAAATGGTCATTTCATTTGATCCTTTAACTTTACATAACTTGTAAGTGTTAATAATTTATTTATTTTTAATTATTATATTTTAATATTTTATTATTATTTAATTAATTACTATTTTACGAATTACTTTATTCATAACATTTCCCCTCCCTTAAAAATGTTTTGACCTCAAAACAGTTGTAACAAGGGGTATTATTGTCAGAACTTTTTTGTTTCCCATGAAGAATCTTATTCTGGAAGTTTGTTTTCCATTCGATGAGGTACTTCCTAATAGTTTTGGAACGTAAAACCTTCTCTCTGGTGGCGAGAACTCCTTTGGGTTATAAAATTATCCTTCCTTCCTCATCAACCTCGGGTAACTCTGTTTGAGTTGACTGATTTTGTCCCGTCATTTTTTCTAGACATGATACATGGAATACATTGTGGATCCAACAATTATCTATTAGTTTCAATCCATAAGGTTGCTATGTCACTGATTTTTCTGATTATTTAGAAAGGCCCATAAAGTTTCGAAGCTAACTTATTCTTCCATTGTTGTTTCAGAGATAATTGCTTGTAGGGTTTAAGTCTTACGAAGACCCAATTATCTTCTTTGAATTCTCTTTTTATATGGTGCCGATCGACTTGTTGTTTCATCCTATTGCTAGTTGTTGTTAAATTTTCCTTCATATTCTAATGATATTGTTTACTTTCCTCCAAATGATTCTTCATTGCTTGAACCTTAGAGTCATTTAATGCAAAATCCTTCCATTTTGGAGGTTCATGATCATACAGGGCTTGAAAAGGGGTCATTTTAATTGAGGTACAGTAGGTGGAATTGTACCACCACTCTTCTAGCTCTAGCCATTGGGACCATTTATTTTCTTATCAATTACAAAGCAACAAATATATGTTTCCAAACATTTATTCACTATTTCCATCTAACCATCTATTTGTGGATGATAAGCTAAGCTCATGTTGAGGGATATTCTAGTTTGGTTGCAAAAGTCCTTCCAAAATTCCCCTTAAATCTTGCATCTCTATAACTGACGATGACCTTTCGAAGGCCATGTAATTTGTATATGTTCTTTCAAAATACTACCGCAATTTGTTTTTTTGAGTCTATTTTCTTGACTACCTTGAAATGTGCATATTTGGTTAGTTTGTCCACCACAAAAAATATTTTGTCCTTGTCGTCGAACATGGGTAGCCCTTCAATGAAAACCATTGAGATTTCTTCCCATTTCTGGTTTGGAATATGTAAGGGATGAAGTAATCTAAGAATCAGAACATTCTCATTTTTATTCCTTTGGCAGATGTTACACTCAATGACAATTTCTGAATTTCTTTCCTCGTTCCCTTCTAATAAAATAATTGAAAAGTGTTCTAATATGTTTTGAAGAACCAAATATGCCCAACTGCAGGGAAATTGTGTAATTCCTTTAGAGCCTTCATTTGAAATTTGGATGACAGTATTAGATAAATTCTACCTTTATACCATAATATGTCATTTTTCCATTTGAAGTTAGAATGTTCTTTGATATTTTTAATTATAAAACAAGAGTTTGGATCTTTGGTGTATTTAATCTAAACTTAATCTAACCAATCAGGAACTATTACCAATGCGGAGCATGTTGTGATGTCTTCATCCTTTCGTGAGAGCGCATCAGTGACCACGTTATCCTTCTCTTTTTATGTAACGTTTCCATGTCAAATGTGGAGAGCTTCCCATCCATTTATGTTGTTCTATTATAAAGTATTTTTTTGTAACAAAAATTGAAGATTGTTGTGATATGTTCGAATCAAGAACTTTCTTCCTAGCAAGTTTTGGCACCATTTATTCAATGCATGTATGATGGAAACACTTCCTTGTGGCAAGTAGACTTTAAAATTTCCCTTTTGCTGAGCTTCTGACTCTCAAAATATTTGGGGTGGTTGTCTTGCATTAATACTGCTCTAATCCCAAACCCTAAAGCAACAACTTTTACCACAAATGGTTTCGATAAATCTAAGTTTATTAGCACTAGATTAGATGACATTAATTCTTTTAATGTCTCAAAACACTTGTTTGCCTTGCTATCCCATTCAAATACATTTTTATTTAACAAGTTTGTTAGTGGTGCAATCAAATGTGCATAGTTTTTTATAAACCTTCTTTAGTATCTTGTTAATCCAAGAAACCCTCTTAGTTTTGATATATTTCTTGGTTTCATCCACTCTTTTGTTTCCTTAATTTTACTGAGCTCTACTCTGACTCCTTCCTTAGATATGATGTGCCCGAGGTATTCAACCTCTTTGTTTCCAAAGGTGCATTCGATAGTTTTGCATAGAATTGATTCTTTTCTAGTAAGGAAAGCACTTCCTCCAAATGCTTGAAAGGTTCCTTCCAAGTTTTGTTGTAGATAAGGATATCGTAAGAAAAATCTAGTACAAACTTCCATAAGTATGGGTGGAAAAGATCATTCATTATTGCTTGGAATGTGGCTCTTGCATTGGTTAAACTGAATGGCAAAACTTTGGATTCATAATTTCCTCATCAGTTCTAAACGCAATTTTCTTGGTATTCTCAGGCTTTACTCGTATCTGGTAATAACCTGATATTATATCTAACTTTGAGAAATACTCTGCACCATGGAGTGCTAAAAAATGTAACTAGGTCTAGTCTTCATAAATGTATTTGAGTAATTATGTAATATACTTGTCAAAAGAATGAAAAAGAAAATTTGTATTATTATCACAATGACTTGTTAAAGCATGGGTCTCATGCTTGGGTCATCTTTTATTAGTCAAAGTCCCCATTGAGGACTCCTACAATTCATATTGAGTCATTAGAGTCATTGTACATTTTATGAGACCCTTCTTGGGTTTTTGAATCATGTAAAAAGATTTATTATTGAGTCAAATTAGGTATTTGATACCTCCACACCAAGCCAGCCTCAAGAAGATCAATTCAGCCTCAAACAAGAAAATTCGACCTCACCTCGAGCCTATATATACAATGAGATAGAATCCATTTGGAGAACTCTCTCACTCACTCATAAGTTCGATATCCAGAAGAAAGAGGAAGGAAAAGAGAAAATTGAAGTTTTGGGCTATCTCTCTCCCTCTCTCGTTTGGATTCCTCTGGGAGATCGAAGTTTTTAATTTTCTATTTGAAGTTGTTGTTTTTGCTTCCATTTTCTGGGTTGAAATGTTACTGCATCAGGGTCGAAATTCTGGGTCAAAGTTGTTGGAAGAGGAGGTTGATTTTATGGTTGGAGGAGGTTTGTGTCTAGGTTGAAGAGTCTCAAGAAAACTATTGAAGGAAGAGATTTTGACTAGGTTTTCCCCTATATAGGTGTTTTTCCCTGACAAAATGCATACATCTTGTGTCTTGTATTTTTATGATCTTCATATACACATAATTTGGTAATTCTTGATGAAAGATAATATAACAAAGAAGTAAAAGAAGCCAACATAATTCACAAGTAATTATGTAGAAAGAGAAATACAACATTTTAACAAGTCTTGAATTAGCCTTTATATCTTCATTTTGCGATGATGAGGATAATGGTATGGTTTTATATTCACAAGTGTAGCATCTAGTTTAACTTCAATGATATTTTCTATCTTCCTTTCTAGCAGTAACTTCATAGGAAATTCTTGAAATTCCTTGTTATATTTTTGGATTAAGGTTGTAATCTATGGTTTTTGTGGTTGAACTCCCTCTATAGTAAATAATTCTAAATTTTGACAATGTCCAACATATACAGGTGATCCTTTTCGAAGAAGTTTCTTCATTTGCTACGCAAACACAATTTGAGTAGGAGGTGGTTGAAAACCAAGAAACTTATATCTTCTACCAGCCCATTTGAACCTAATGAATTGCTTTTGATGGTTTACGAAGTACATTCCTAACGTATGTAGCCACTATATTCCCAAAACAACGTTTATGCCACCTAGAGGTACTGTGTAGAAACTAAATTCTAATTTATAATCACTCAATTGTAATTTAGCCTTATGACATTTACCAACTCCATATATTCTCTTATTGTTTTCCACCATGATTGTTATATCTATTGTAGGGTATACAAATAGGTTTAGTCACCTCACAACATTTACATCTATAAAGTTATGAGTGCTTCCTGTGTCCACAAATCCAATGATGTTCTCCTTTTTTTATGTTCCCTTTTAATTTTAGGGTTTTTGGTTGTGTTATCCCTATGATTACAGCTAGCGAAATTCTAGGCATGGATTCCTCTTTTGGCTCTGTGTTTGGAACTTTATTTTCCTTGCTAGTCTCTTCATTTGAGTCCCCACTCGATGAGTCATCTTCTTGTTTTGATTCGTAATTGTAACGTTTCTATGTGTTAATTTATTCCTGGCTATATATTTGTCTCTACACTTCAAACATTTGTTGTCCTTTTTATTTTCTAGGTTTGGGTAAAGGTTACCCTCTTCTCATAATTGGGGTGGTATATACTTGTTAGAATTCTTTGGAAATTTTTACTTGATTTTTCAAAATTCATGAATGATGGCTTATTAATTTTGTTCTTTTGTTCAATATGTTTGGTTGCATGCCTAGTTATTTGACAATCCCTGGCTTGAATAGTTTCAATTTTGCACAAATATAATCTTGAAGTCTAGATATATACATCTTCAGTAATTGTTCATTGATGAACCTGCTTTGTCTAGTCATTAAAGATTCATGTTCATGTGTATACTTCTTGAAACTTCCTTTTTGTTTCGAGTGTACAAATTTGTTTTATAGGTTGTAGTCTTCGTCGTAGAACCTTTTCAGTAAATAATCCATGAAATTTCTCCAATGAAAAGAATGACCATCACATTTTTTGCACCACCATAATAACCAATCATGTGCTTCTTCATCCAAATTGTTAGATGTTGTCATGATTTTCTCACGTTCAACTAATGGTGGGCTTGACTCGAAAATGCTTTCCTTTTTATTAACCCAAAAAACATTGTCTCTATGGTATTTACCATTATATTTGGGTAGCTCCTTTTTAATCCACTAGTAGTCCTTTTATGGAATTTTTGTATAGTATTGGCTACCCAAGAAGTGTATTTGTGGAACCTCATGATTTGGAGGATCTTCGCTATCTTGAGATTTGAGACTTTGTGTTGGTTCTTGAGCATTAAGGGATTTACAAAAACTAAATTCACCCTTTCCACTAGTTGCTCCATTGTTTCCCTTTGTTCTTTAACCCTAAGAGTTGCTTCATGTTTGTATTTCTTTCTTAATTTTAATATGACTTGCCAACAATAATAAAAATCTTTTTTTTCTTGGTTTGCGTTCCTTGCAACATTTTTTAAATATTGCCTATTTTGTTCATATATGTTGTTAATCACTCCTAAGTTATAAGTTTCAATTATCTTCTTTTGTCCTTCTCCTAACTTTGTTTTCTCCTTTTTGACATTGTTGAGGAGATGGCGTACTCTATCGAGTTCTTCTCAGTATTTATTTGTTCCAATTTCATCATTATTCGCCATCCTCAATCTGTTTTTTCTCGGCAAAACCCACTTTTTTTTAGTTCAATGAATTAATTAACTATATAATTAATTATATAATTTACAATATGTATATTATGTATATGTATATGTTATGTATATGTTATGTATGTTATATGTATTGTATATCATATATTATTAATATATATAATATAATACACAACACACACACACACACACACACGAAACTTGTAAGTGAATTAATTTACATTGTATATGAATTTTGTATAATAATATCATATGTGTATTGTGATGTAGAAAAAGTGAATTTAAGGTTACTAGGGGCAGAGATTGTGGGTGTGAAAGTCGACGCTAGGACAACAGTGGGTGCCAAATCAATAGAAGACAGTGATGAATAGAAGGTTGGGTGAACAGTCGTGTCGATAAAAGTGGCAATTGGTGTTTATAGATTTGGTTGTGATTGGTTGTATGACCGTCACAACAGTTGGGAGAGGAAGGATGCAAAAGGCAGTAAATGACAGGGCAAGGAAAATAGTATGGAGGGAGCAAGACAAGGCATGGAGATGAAGGAGGAGGACAGAATGATTTCAGTGTGGAATGATATGGAGGCAGGATGACAGTGGAATAGGGAAGCGTGAAATAGCAAATACCAATGGATGGAAATGACCAGCAGATGGAGTTTCAAGTGGCATACGAATGACCTATGCAATAGGAGAGCGTCTGAAGACCAAGTGCTATGATACCATTATTAGAGAAAGAAGACTTGATATGAAAAACATACATATATAAATTGATTTTAATTATTGAATATTGATTAATTGATGTTACATTGTATTCGTGACAGTTGCCTATATAGGAATTGACGGGCCATGAAGGTGAATGGTCATGTTATTTAACCCTTTAACCTTACATAACTAATAATTGTTAATAATTAATTAATTATTTTATTATTATTATATTCATTTTATATTTTATTATTATTTATTTAATTAATATTTTATGAACTATTTTATTTATAACATTATAATTCTCGTTAAGTTGCTAATCATTATTGATCAGACAACTTAAAGTCTATTGTGGGATTTAGAAGAATGTGGATGGAAATTCAAAGATCCAAATCACCTCGTTTCAAATATGTGGCACAACCTTGATCTAGTGGAAGAGTAGAACCCAAAAAAATCTCCTTCAAAATGGTAAGATAATTTCTTCTTGGTATGAGTTTGTAGTTGCATTAAAGAGATAATTTTATCCATTAAGACTACATGCAACAAGTGATAATGGATTGACAAAACTTAAGGCAAGATAAAGGACAAATTGTTCAAATTTATACTCAAGAGTTTAGGAATAAAGATTTTATTTTGGGTATTCCTTTATATACACAAGAAATTATTCTCAAGTACATTGATGGTTTGCATAGTTATCTTCAACATTCTATCATTATGTTCAATCTAACTAACTTAGTTGATGTTTGTGTTCAAGAAACACATCTTGAATCTAGAGGTTAGAATATTCATAATGATTTTTTGAAGAAACCATCTCAATCTACTGAAGGTAAGTCAAAAAGAAAATGAAAAACTACCGTGAAGAAAGAGGGTGAAAAGCCTAGATGTTCTAACTGCAAGAAGCAATGACATCATGAGGGTAGATGTTGGAAGTTGCATCCAAAACCGAGACCAAAGAAGTTCATAAATAAGGGAAAACAAAAGATCGTTGTTACAATTCAACAATATCATAGATCTGGCTCAGGTGATGAAAATAAGATCACAGTTATTAGAGTATAGGGTATATCTTCTCATGTTAGTTCTAGCTATATTATTTAGTCTTCTAATTTTGAAATTAAACATGATGAAAGGAAAGTAAGTGAAATTTTTCATATTAGGGTCATAACAAAACATATTAAATTTGACTCATTTTTATATAGTGATTCCCAAGAAAATCTCATTTCTGAAGCAATTTTCAAGAAGTTAGGATTGGAAACTAAACCTCATTTAAAACGTTACCATTTGGGATGGGTATGTGATGATGAAAAATTACAAATAATTAGACAATGAAAATCCAGATTTGTAATCACCTCTAAATTCATAGATGAGGTTGAATTGGATTTATTGTTGCTTAAAATTTTTGGAATTATGTTTGGACACCCATACCTACATGACCGAAAATCCACCTTCTATAGAGAGGAGAAAAACTACCATCTCATGGATGGAATTGAATATATTGTGAGACCTCATCGCATGAAGACTAACATATCTCTTGTTAGCACGGGATAAATGAAGAGGCTTGAAATTTCTAGCAAAAACTTTGTACTAATGATTGTAGAAGCTAAGGATATTGATAATGTTGGATAGAGTTTTCATTAATGTCAATATAATGACAAAATCTAGGTGCATATTCAAGCAACCGTAGGTCATGGGGTATATGTTAATGGGTCAGTTCAAGTATGAAGATATGATGTTAGATGCAACCCTAGGTGTCAAATACATGCATGACAAGCCCTATACATGATGCCCTTGCATAAGCCCTGGAAGGTTGTTGATGACAAACCCTAGAATGCTTGTTAAGGAATATGTCTTGACATTTATATAGGAGCTTGAAACAAACCCTTATGCAAATCACTAAAGCATATGCCATGATCAAAATTTGAAATAAGAGATCCTCCAAGAACGATTGTCACATAAGGGCCCTATCCTAATATTGAGAGACTCCAAACAAATAGATTCCAAATAATGTACTCAAGGTACACTTGGACTCACACTCTTTGTTCACTAAATTGTTTTAGATAAGGCCACACAAACATCACAAACATGTTACATTGTTAGAGAATTATATATTATAGAGCAATGGAACACATAGAATATTGTAGAAATATAAACACAGAAAACGCATAAAACCAAAGAGACACAGATATGCGTGGTTCACCCAGTTTGGGCTACGTCCACCCCGAACAGCCAGTCCTTCCTTTCTATTATCCAACAAAATGAAGAGACACAACCTACAGCAGATCCACTATAATATCCTCTATTTCTCTCACAGTCTCACCTCTCTGTTTCTCGCTCGGAGAATACACATCTATTACACAGCCTCAAAAATACAATGCCCTCATACAAAGAGAGGGGTTGCCTTCTAGGGCAAAAAACCCTAAACTAAACATAAGTTCTACC